>APFE030073979.1:0-17254 GCA_000404065.3 Pinus taeda | reverse complement strand
GGAGGATTGGCATCTTTGGGGTCCGACATCTGATTTGGACATGATGCCTATTCAAGTCATGTCCTCTGACACAAACGAAATCATTTCCCCACCCTATACAAGCATCCAAACTTTTGGGGTGGAAGAAAATATGGACGAAACTTCCAGGTCATTTCCCATAGATATTTCAGTCATGACAGGCATCGTGGAAGACACCCAGATGTGAGAAGATTGCAGTCCTGAGGAAATTGGATGCTCCACCTGCCTACATGAGGAATTCCATGATGAATTTGTTTGATCTCATGAGGAAATTCCCGACTTTAATCCATCGTTTATCGCGCATGAGATCCAACTTTACGACAAGGAAAAATGAAATGGGTGGCCAATCCCTTGCCTTGAAATAGTCGTTGAACCCATGTCTGGCCCTAGTGTCAAAGAAGAACGCCTACTATACCTTAAACAACTAGATAAAACCTGTCGAGATGTCGATTTGGCACTCACAACTCACAAGGAGCGGGTACAAACCCAATTTGCGAAAGAGGTTAGGTTTTGTTCTTTCCAAGAGGGTGACTTCGTATCACTCTATCATCCAAAACATAACCTCTTGGAGGCATGCACACTTCAACCCATTTGGCTAGGTCCTTATGTCATAACAAAAGTCCTCCCCTTGGGAGCATATGAACTACAGGATTGGAACGAAATCCCACTCAAGAAGCCCACATATGGGCTCTATCTGAAAAAGTATTGTGCCTAGTATCACATTGGGCATGTGCTTTGTAATTTCATGTATTTATAAGTTTTTCTTACCTTTTTTGATGTGATTGGATTGTTTTTTTATTTAGTGGAGTACTTGTCTCATGCATTCTTCTCGCAATGCAGATGTCGTCATTGCCCTTAGCATACGTAGGATACATGGATGGTGCTAGTCATCACACACGGCACATTGCATCAGCTACTTGGGTTATCTATACACCCAAGTCAGAACTATTTTTGTCCGGGGGGTCTTTCTTGGTACCACCACCGACAATATTGCCATGTACATGTCTGTCATTTCGCTTCTCACGGAAATGTCATCAAGGGGCATCTCCAATCTGGTGGTCAAGTTAGACTCCCAGCTAGTCATTATGTAATTGAAAAACCATTATCATGTCCGTAATCCAGCCTTGTTATGTAACTATCTAAGGGTGCGACTCTTGGAACGTTGATTTGAAATAATCGCATATGAGCATGTTCCTCAAGAATTAAATACAGTCGCTGATTCGTTAGCTAACTATGTATTGGATTGGAATTTGTCTCATTTGTTATAGCAGCATGCATGAGAAGTAAAACATTTACTAAAGTTAAAAATTTGTTACAAAAAAAATTTTAAAACACATTTACCCCACCAAAATACCAAAAATATTGTATATATATAGATCAAAATCCAGTTTTTTACATCAAAATAGTCCAAAACTTGGATGATTTAAGTACAAAATGGCTCAAAAGCCCTATGACAAACACTCATATGGGTATGCCAGAACACCTGCTAAAATGAGCTTATTGCTCCAGAAAAGCTAAAACAGCTCTAGCTACCCTCCGAAGAGGAACCAGAAACCGCTCAAGTACACCAACTGTGTGTTGCTACATATGAGCAGGAATCTCCCTCATAGGAAGGGGGGGGGACACCCATAGTTAAACCCTTTAGGTTCCTCAGAACCTTGCAAAGACTGTCGGCATCGCTCCCTCCAGCAAGTAGTTGGCTGCCTCGTCGCGCATAGTGAGGTTTGCCTGCAGGTCGTACTGGCGCCACATCTGTGTTAAGCATAAAAGTTTCATTTCAGTTCTTATTTTCATCGTTAAAAAACATTACATATACATTCAAAAGCACAAAAATACTTAAGTACTGTCAAAATTATTCTCACCTTGAGGACCCCAGTTGGTCCCGGGCAATAGCATCAAGTCTAGGTCACCAGTAAAGTCCATGCCTTCATAGGCATAGTCATCAACAATCACAATCTGGTTATGGATCCACTGGAAGAAGTCTTCGACAAAGAAGTGTTGGAGTAGTCCTCCTCCTATGCGAGGATCAAGTGATGACTAGTGACCCTACATTGGATCCCTCGGATCAAAGGGACCTAAGCTCACCCGTGGGTGCATGACAGGTACCCTCTCAAGGAAAAATGAGACTATGATAGTACCATACCCAAAACTGTGTTGGGTACATGTCTTGCATGCTGTCAATTCTGCCTTCAACTAGCGAAGCACTACTTCACACTAGTTGAACATCTAAGGTTATACATAGTCAATGGCAAGCAACATTTGGGCCTTTTTCGCTACATGGGGACTTTTTCACCCTGCCAATCACACAATCAACCATAAAACTACCCTCATAGACCGAGATCGAATCCTCTCTATAGGGACTTTGTTGTTGACGAGTCCACTCTTAGGGATGCAGTAGATCTATATCAGCTCTGAGGTATATCATGGATCTGACCTGCCACCAGTGAGGTTTGCTTGTGCCCCGCGGCATGACAAACTAGTCAAAAAGTAAATGTCATCCTAGTCAATCGCCAGCTTCTGATCTCCAATCCTGAACACTTGCTCGTGTTCATCCTAGTGTTGTATGATCCATCTCAGTAAATCCTCCTATCCTTTCATCAACTCTAGCCTTTCATACTTCAATAGACCGCAGCGGTGTAATGCAAGTATGCATGCTAGATCATTTCACATCAGCAATTCCTCATTATCATGGGCCCATTCTCTCCATAGGTGAGTCATTTCAGCCTGAAACCTGCACAAAATAACCCTAAAAACAATTAAAATGGGGCAAAATCGCTTAAGGAATTCATGCATGAGGGTTTGAACTGCGCCCTACAGCCCTAACGCCCCCCCCAATGCTACACAGGGAGGATTAACGCCCTCCAGTGGCTCGTATAGAGTGTTTAACGCTCCCTACTAGCCATCTGGAGGGTGTTAGTGTGCAAATATGGTTGTAGGGCACCTCAGATCTGCAAAATTCCACCCATAAAATTGTTAAAAATAAGGTTTAGTAAGGCATAGAGCAAGGTTTTATATATCAGCTGGGACTGACAGCATGTCCAATGGTCGCCCAGATGTCCTACAATGGTCCACAGAAAATCTGCTCCTCTTTAGCTCTAGCAAGCTCTCACAAACTTCAAAATAGTGAAAATGATGCATGTGAAAGCTCAAAGCATCTCCTTATATAACTTTGAGAGACATGATTTTTTGAAAATCATTAAAGAGGTAGTAGTCTATTCTCCATGATTTTTTATCATGCATGAACCCAGATAATAGGAATTTTTGCTTTTTTATACTTTTTACTGCTTTTTGATGAAAGTACTTTCAGGAATGAAAAGCAGTAAAAGTTGCATGCAATTCTCAATAGAGCACTTTTTGAGATATTTTATTGCTCTTTAAAAAATATAAACATAACTGAGTTTTTTGTCGTGGGGCTCGTTAAGCATATATACTGCCATCAATAGAGCACTTTTAGGGATATTTTATCGCTCTTTAAAAAATATAAACATCCCTGAGTTTTCATCATTGCACTCGTTAAATATATGCAATGATGGTCAAAGCACTTTTTGTGATATTTTATTGCTCTTTAAAAAATAATAAACATCTCCGAGTTTTCATCATTTCACTCGTTAAATATATGCAATAATGCTCTGAGCAACTCTTTTTTTATCTTTTTCCAGCTCATAAACTGAAAAAGACCAGAGGAGCATTCTTTTTAGGCACTTTTTTCTTGCTCTTTAAACTGAAAAAATCCCAAGTTGTGTCTTGCTACTCGTTAAACTTGCTAAAGATGATCCAAGCATTCTTTTAGGTACTTTTTCTTGCTCGTTAAAAACTAGAAAATCCCGAGTTCTATTAATGGGTTTGTTAAAAATTCACGACAAAACACGAATTTAGTCCATCGCCTCATACTCGTAAAAAATGAGGTTGACATCTATTGGAAAAAGGTTTCTCTTTGTCTGGGTTCAATAGATTAAAAGACGGAAAAGTAACTGATCCGGGTATACTATTAACATTTTGTCACACCTAGTTAACAACTATGACAAAGGTACCACCATGGAGTCTCTCTTTACGATATTTTCAGACTCTCTAAATATGAAAAGACCACCGAGTTGTCTAGTCTAGACTCTTTAAATACATAGACAAGATATAGAGTCATTCTTTTTACGATACTTTTCAGACTCTTAAAACATGAAAAAATCGACGAGTTTTCTTGTCTAGACTTATTAAACTAATCAGATAGGGCAAAGAGTCATTCTTTTTGTGATCATTTTCAGACATTCTTTAAACGTGAAAATATCGATGAGTTTACTTGTCTGGACTCATTAAAAAATCAGATGGGGAAAGTGGACAATACAACTGTATTCCATATTTGAAAGCGTGGTTTGGCAGCAATCGTTCCCTTGAACATGGTGCTCCCTTAGATAAACCTGATTTTGATAGCCTCTCAATATGAACCCTACCAACCTATGAGTTTTTAGCCTATATACCCTGATGTAATTGCATCTCTGTATCTTAAACACTCTGTAGTGTTCATGAGTCCAGTGCTGTCTTGTTAAAACCGTTGTCATGCCTTCTATTGTTCAAGGGTCCCCATTTGTTTCCTCTATCAACCGATCATACATAACCTTTCATCATGCCCTCCATTGTTTAAACCCAAATGCTCAAAAGATTCCTCAAAAAACAAAATCATTCTTGTCCGATTTCGTGTCGACTGATGTAGGACATGTCATTGCCTACCTTTTGATAGGTTTCTTCCTATTGACTTCAACACTCTATCTAGGAAGATAACCCAGAAACACATTCAATGCCTTAATACTTGTAGACATTAGTGGCAGGTTACCTTGTGCTTGATCACGGGTTTTCATTATTGGCTCCTAATTAAGTGATTCTACGAGTGTTCGACGACAAAGAATTTTTTCACACTTGCTAGTTTTCACTGTGTGTCTTGGAGACCATCACCATTATCGGTGGCCTTCCTCACATCTGTTAACGGTCTCCATTATTGACTGGTAATCAGATGATTTCGTGCATGTTCAACGTTAACACATCTTATCACATGTACTGATCTATGTTGTTCGGTGAAGTGGGAATCAAGACCTTGGGTAGAGGCTTGCATCATTCAGCCTTGTTCCCTCTCCCAAGCTGCAAATATTGTTCTTTAGAGATAGCTATTTCAGGATGATCTATTATGACACTAGACCCACCTTGTGCCATATTGGCAACTAGCATTATTATATCTCATATGAGAAAATTACTCTGACATAGCTACTGAGCATGGGAATGCTCGACTCAGGACATGATTTTAAGCATTTTATATATATGTATATGTGTTGTATCAAGTTTTCCTTGCCGCCCGAAACTTCTCTCTCTCTCTACAATGACTTTGACAGAAAATTACAGTATTTTCATAAAGTATTTCGGCCATCGTCTCTACCTCTAATCTCATACTTTAGGGGGCATCTGTTGTAGGAAAAATTGACCTCCTCATCAACTCAGAGGTGAAAGACAAGATGACTAAAGAAAATACCACAATTGCAGGCCTGGAATCCACACTAACGCTCTCTACACACTGTCATCCTGCTTTATAAAGCTTGTTACCAAGCATAAAGGAGTGTTAGTCACCTTGCTAACTCATGTTGTTAGACCAAGGGGAGCGTTAGTGAACCTAAGGGATGTTCAGAAGGTCAGGAAAATTTGCTCAAGAAAAGCAAGGAAACTCTAAAAATCAAGATATTTGGAGAAATTCCATTCTGAGAATGAAGACAAATGGGAAAAAGCTTGTAAATAGGGCAGGTTCATGGCTTTTGCCTAAAAGAACTCTAGGAGGAGCTTGGCAGCCCTTATTTGATTGCTACATAAGTAGCGAAAGGGCCATTGCAAAAGGGTTAGAGCATTTGGAAGGATAGCCCATAGAGCTATTGTGAACTATCATATTCTTGAAGAAGCTAGCTGAAAGAGGGAGAGAGAGCGAGGAAGAAGGGGTAAGGAAGGCTAGTACAATGGATGGTTGTAATCACTCTTCCACTCTGAATATAGAACTGCAGTTGTGTTCCCTACTCCAAAGTGTCGGTAATATTGTTTATTTATTTGTTCATTCTGATGCTTGTCAAGATGAGTAGTTAAGTTATACACTAATACATGTTTATTGTGGATTCTTACATTAGTTTTCAAGAGCATATGTTGTGATTGGTTTGCCTTGTCCTTTGTGCAGGAACTGCCTTGGAGCCGGCCTTGAAGGAGTTCTTCTTGCCGCTTAGAGATCCCCAAGAAAATCTAGAAGGAATCGAAAGTGATCCTCTTTCCATACCTTGTCAATTTATGTTTGACAGATGAACATGTGTGTAACTTGGTAGATTTTGTAGATAATCTTACAGTTTTTCGAAGGTCTCGGGAAGGCCTATGAGGGTAGTTTTCATCCCATGCATTTTACTCCATAGCAGAATTGGCGACTCCACTAGGGACTATACATCTAGTTCCCAGTCAACCTGGACTCCTCTCAGTTCTTCTCTTTCTTCTAAGAGCTTCCTACTTCTTCAAATCCTTTTCTAATCCACCATCTATCTTGTTACATCCTGCTAGTTTGCATTCTCCTCAGAAACTGATCCTAAAGGCCCTTTGTTTGAGCTATTTCCCTCACTAATGCAGGTTGCCAGTCTACACAGAGCTTTATAAAGCTCTTTGCCTATGTACAGGGAGAGTTAGTGGCCCAACTAACTCTCTGTTTACAAAGAAACAAAGCGTTAGTCTCCCATTTCCATGTTTTCCAGAAGATTATGTGGACCAAAAGGGGGAGAAACTTGTCTCAGGGGCTAAAGTAAGATCTACAACAGTATCATGTTAACAAATTTGGTGTCTTGAAAATTTATTTTTAAGAAAATGTTTTAGTTTTTCTCTCTTAAAATACATTTTTTTTTAAAGAAAGACTAATAAATTGTATTGATCCTTCTGTCGAAATAGTTGTAAGTTGCTTCATTTAAAACACAACAAGCAAATGATATACATAAATATTGAACCAATATTTAAATCCATCGATGTAAGGATTGGAGGGATTGATTTAAAACACAATAAACAAATGATATACATAAATATTGAACCAAATTTCAAAAATATCTAGAATATTTTCCTTCGTAAAACTCGCTAAGTGTTGGCTTGATGGGGCTTGACCTAGGTTCAACGTTATCTATGTCAACCAAAAAAACCCTAACTGTTAGCCCTTTAGGCAACAACACATGCAGCACAGGTTGCAATCTCATCTGAAGTAGTATTGGGGGATGCTAGAACTAGGTTTCTGCATCCAGAGGCCTGTGTGATATGTTCTTCTAGACCTTATGGCTTAGATATACCTTCACACACCTTTAACTCTTTCAAATAGATAACTACTACAAATCTATCTAAACATCTTCCCTATCTTCACAAAGGTCTCTAATTATACTTATCATGCATAAATATTATAGTTCTACTACTTTTGCTCAGTAAACAAGCATTAAATCATGTAAATCATAACACAGAGCGAAGATACATAAACTTTGCAGAAGTAAATAATAAGACACAGATGCACCAGATTCAGCTCCAAAACGTCTTTATTAAGTATAATCGTTCAATTACAGACTTCTTTTCCCTACCCACTCAGTTGCAGGGGCCTGCGCACTCAGGCTGCGGACTTACCAAGGTCTCCACACACTTAGCTATTGGAGCCTTCCCCTTTCGCCTAAGTACATTAAACAGACCTTTCATGCTTTAGAAACTTTCCCTTACAATAATTCTTAACAAAATGTTACCTCTTAAGAATCACTATGACTTATCTATATACATCATTTGCTTTACAATACCATGGTCTACGGACCATGGGTGGGTCTCAAAACCACTCTATCACCTATCCACCTAAGGGACATAAAGTCCCTTTGACTTCTACTAGCCTCACACTCCACTTACACATTTTGTGGAGACTTTAAATTCACTACAAATATATATTACAAAATTGGCCCAAAACTTGACCAAAATGACCCTAGGGACCCCTTCCCAATGGGCCCTCAACACAAATTGGGTGACTCTCCCTCGAGTCACTTAGTTGGCGCAACAATATTGGATTGGATTTTGCTGAACTCCACCTTCAACACTTGTAAGTCACCAGTACCCTGCACTGCGGCTTACTACACTTCCTCGAACAACTTCTCTATTGTAGGGCCTTCCATTGCGAGGCCCATTGTCAGTTGTGTCTACTAGATTGTCTTCAACTTCTCTTGTACTGACAGAGTAAGTTGGCTTGCTTCCTCTATCCGCAGCTGCATCTTGGCCTTCAAGATGGCCTCTTTTCTCTGCATCTCCTTAATCTGTATTTACAGTTGCTTCCCTTCTGTCAAGCGAGGAAAGCGTTGGACTGGTGTCAAAGTGTGCGCAATCGCCCTGAGTTCATCCAACTATCGCTACTTCTCCCAGATATCTATTCCAATTTTCTATAGAGTGGGGTCCTCCTGCAAAGTTGTCCATAATTACATTTCCTTCTCCAAGATCTTTGCACATCCTTTGACTGCTGCATCTAACATGGTCATTCCCTATTTGATGGTTGCTCTACACTGCTCTTGGAATTCTGGCAGAGTGGTTGGCCATAAATTTAACTGCAATTCGAAGATCTGCATTTGTAACTCAAATTGGACTCGACCGACCTCCTCTTTTGGTTCTCTAATTGTGGAAGCCAAAATTCAAATATTCATTTATGATGTCGCATCTTCGAGAATATTAAGTTCTGGAAGCGCATTACATGTTTGTGTAATGGTTGCCTCCAAGTTCTGACTACGTGTGGCTAGTTCTTCCTTTTCCTTCAGTGCTTATGCCTTCTATGTAAATATTTGTTCAATTTTCATCTTTACTTTGTTTATGACTAACAGCACACGTTTCTCCCTGATCTTGAGCTTGTCTGATACCCCTTGATGTAGTTCGTGGATGGTCTGAATAGGTAGCACGATTTGGTTGACACCCACATCCTTGATCTGTGCGAGTTGGGTGTTTGCTTCATCTATATGTACATGTAGTCATCCCTCTAGTAATGATATGGCTCTGAGATCTAGAGTCCTATTTGGCTTCAACACAGTTGCACTCGCTTGTTGGAGGTTCACTTGAATCTTGCTTGCCTATCCCACGCTCGCTTGTAGTCATCTTGTTTGAATCTGCAACTCACACAGAACCTTCTACACATTTTCCAATGTCTGTAGGTACTGTTATGTGAAATGTTGCCATAGTTCAGTTGTTGTATCATGGACCTTGTCTCTAATCTCATCCAAGTCCCCCTTAGTGAGGACTGTTGGATCCACATGTGCATGCTTATCATATTTTTGTTTCTTTTTGGGCCTGGAAGTCGTCTCCTTGGTCCATTTGTGTAGTTTAAAGGGAGTTCTATGCTCCTTTCCACCACCTCCTTCAACTTCGGAACCCTCCTTGTCCTCAGTTTGTTGAGAAGCCAACTCCTCAACCTCCACTGTGGCCTCCTTCGCAACGCGCTCCTTGTCAGCAATTGCCTTAGTAGTCGCTGCCTTTGTAGTAGCTTCCTTCTTTTCATGTGTTGCTTTCTCTTGGGTTACATATTATTTAGCTTCCTTTTGCTTCTGTGTTGTTGTCGTCTGTGTGGAGGAAATCTCTAAACCCTTACTTGTGCCTACGCCAAGCTCTCTGGATTGCAACCACTCCCCTGGCCTCTTCCCCACAGTTTCTTGTACATCTGCATTGATGACTAGGTATGAAAGTTTGTACCATACCTTCTTATGATCTCATCACATGCAGATAGACACATTTTGAAAATATGCCTTGAATTCTGCTTATGCCTCCAACTTCTCAAGCAGGGTTGGTGATGGCCTCGACCTCTCACTGATCACCATGTAGAGCTCCATCTCTACCAGCACCTAGAACATCTTCGTCTCCATGATCCACTTTGAATCCTTAGTTGCCCATAGCGAAGCGAACTTCGTGGCTTCTTGTAATTCTTCATCTTGTGTATAGAATTGAATATCCCTTGGCAGCCTTCACGCAACTAGGGCAATCAAAAACAAAACTAGGCATAGTGGAATTTCTTGATGTCATCCTATCCTTCACGTAAATTGATCAAAAACTCTTTGTAGAGGTACTGTGCCTAGTTGTACTTCACCCCCTTCGCTCATTGGGTAGTAAGTGAAATTACTAGCTTTGAACCCTCGTCTGTGTGACACTTTCTTATGACCTTGTAGGCCAAAATTTGCACGGAAAACTGTACCACCTTATCTATGATTGAGTGGATGGAATATCCATGTGACTTATTTACCAAGCCAAACTCACTCTTCATTCTGTCCATGAGTTGATTTTCCTTGCTCTTACCTCCAAAATCCTCAGCCGAATCCACCCCTTGGTATGGAAACCTTGTGATACGGGGGATTTGCATATTTGTGACGGGGATGGGTTCTCCCAACGAGAGACACCCATTATGAACCAAAGTAAGAAATTGTCGAATCCAAACTGTATTAATATTGGGTCTGTTGAAATGTGGCACCCACAACATGTTCAACAATCCAACCTTTTCAACCACCATGACCCACTTCATAAGCTCCAGTCACGTGACTATTGTCTCTTCATAGAATATCTCAGCCAAATACTTGTTCAATACCAACTATGAGAATTTTTCATGGTCATCCAAATCCCAGTATTTCATTTTGAGTGTAGGAATGTGCCCTAAGAGCGCACTCTGAAATACAACCTTCTCTGGAAACATCGGTGTGGAAGCCATGAACCTAGTAGTATTGGGATCCTTTGGCATCTTTGCTTTGCCTTTCTGCAGAGGGATATACTTCATGAGCCTAGTGATAGGCTCTCCCTCCTTAGCATCCAACTCTTCAACACCTTCACAAAGCTCTTTTTTATTAAGATCCAAGGGTTCATGTGGTTGTTTTGACTTGTCCATCTTCCCTTTCTGCTGAATCTCAGTGGGATTCTTCCTCAGTGACTTCCTCACTAGAACAGACTGTGGTTTCTTCTATTTTTCTTTAGCAGTAGATGATTTAGGCCTAGGTGACCTCAGCGCCATATGCACAGATGGTGTGGCTTCCATCATTGACGCAATTTTAGGGGTTGTGACTTCAGGGCCAACAACTTCAAAACTTGCAGCTTTTGTGGGGTTAATGGTCGTAATTCTCTCCAAGAAACTTCACAAAATTCTTTGGGCACGTTAGCTAACCCTAGATGCAAGAAAATATCCTCCCAATCCTATTGGTTCACAAACTTAAGAAAAGAGTGCTCACAAGCAATTTTCAAAAGGAAACGTGTTCTACTGCAAGCCAGCATGTGAGATTTATAGGTGATTTCAAATTCAAATCCAACCGTTCCCTCTATATTCCTATCATAAATGTATCTTTGGCAGCAGATTGCTAGATATTTATGCCATAAATTTATCCTACCTACTCCTCCTAATAGGAATTCTACCATCCCCTTAGCTACAGTGCATCCAATGACTATTTTTCAACCCCGCTTCATGGCACCATCCTCCATGGCACAACTCTTTCTGGCATTCTTCTTGCTTCCATCACGCAACCCCCTCACTTCGATTTTCCACTTTTTGGGTAGTGTAGTTTATAGTCTCGCACTTCCTTGGAGTTGCCTAGAGTACTAAGACTATCCTTCCATCATGTAGTCATTGCGTAGCTTCAATCGACTTCCATTTACTTTTCCCAGAAATAGTTCCCCATTCAGCGTTACAAGCTAAACTACGCCACCATCTGTAATTTCCTTGATATAATAGGGTCCTAACCAGTGCATTTGAAACTTCACATGGAACTTCGTGAATTTTCTATCAAAAAGTAGGACTAAATCATTCACCTTGAAGGTGTGTAACTTAATATGTCAAACATGTCAGGCCTTCTCACACTCCTTCTGCACCTGTTGGTGAAATCCGGCTAAAATCTTGTCTGCTTCTAATTCCAGCAACTACAGGAGGCGCTCTTCCATAGTCTCATGATCTATCATATCTTTTAATGCTAAAATTCATAGACTTGGCACAATATACTCCATGGGCATCACAACCTCTATCCCATAGACCAATCTGAATGGAGTTTAGCCTGTCAACTTTTTACACAACGTCCTATATGCCCATAGGACTGCTGGTACGCACACATCCCATTCATTCCTCTGCACGTTGGAGATATTTTCAATGCGTTCTCTGGGATTTCATTGAATGCTTCAACCATACAATTGGCTTGAGGATGATAGGGCGTACTCTTCTGATGATAAACCTAGAATTCGTCGAGCATCGCAGTAATAGTTTCATTTAGAAAATGCGCACCCACATTGCTCACCAATATCTTAGGACACCCAAACCGAGTCAATACATATTCAAATAGTAACTTAGCAGTTGTAGCAGTGCTACATACTTTGACTAGTTGTTCTTCTTCCCATCTCATTAGATACTAAGTCACAATGATAGTGTACCACGCACCCGTCTTTTTCCTTGGTGGTTGTATTGGGTCCACAAATTCAATAACCCATTTGTCAAACACCTGCAATGAAATTTGTGGATTTAAGGGAGATTCGTCCCTCCACAATGGCTTTCCTGTCTGTTGACACACATCACATGCCCTACAATCCGCCTTAGAATCTTTATGCATCGTTGGCCACCATAACCCTATGTGCATAATGTTTTGCGCAGTTTCTCTGCCTGCATATTGTCCTCCTGCTACTCCTCCATGTACTTCAACAAGGATGCTAGTTCGTTCAAACTTCAAAACATATCAGCGTAGTATTTCATCATGGCCCATCTTATATAAGTGTGCCATGATACAGAAAAATCAGTAACGTGGACCACCAATTCCTTTTTCTGCTGAGTAGAATATCCCTCCACAGCTATGCCAGTAGTAAAAATCTAGATGATATTAGTGAAATGATTATCTGTGATGTGCACAATAAATATTTGTGCATCTGGAAACCTTTCTTCTAGACTAGTCGGTTCTTCGCCTATCTTGATCTTGGATAGATGATCTAGTCTCATGTTTAATCATACAGGCTTCATAATTACCTCAAAACCATATTCGTGAAAAAGCAACAACCACCTATAGATCTTTCCCCCCAACACAGGCTTGTTGACCAAGTACTTGAGAGTGGAGTAATCTGTGTACATTTTGAAATGTGTACCTAATAGATAATGTCAGAATTTTTGTAGCACGTAGACCATCGCTAGTCCTTCACACTATGTAGTTGAATATTACTTCTTGGACTTTGAAATTTCTTGCTTGCAAAGGCTATAATATGATCAATTTTGCCTTCTCTGAGATGGCTAAATAATGCACCCAACGCAATACAAGAGGAATCTACATATACATGAAACTCTTTCTTCCAGTCTAGAAACACCGAAATGGACATAGTCACAATCTTTTACTTTAACACATCTAGACTGCGCCAAAATTCCTCATCCCAGCAAAAAGTCACATCCTCCTTCAGTAATTTCTCCATCGGCACAGTTATCTATGCATAAGCTTTGATAAAATTTCTATAGTATCCATTGTGGTCCAGCGTTGTGCATAGTTGTTTTACATTCTTTGGAGCCTCCAAATTAACAATCACAACTATCTTCACAAGGTCTACCATCAATCCTTGCTTACATACCAGATGGCCTAGAAAGATCCCATAAGGCACACAAAATAGACATTTCTTCAAGTTCAGGGCAATATGGTATCTGTGACAAGTATCCAAAAGCAATCCAGTCATCAAAATACATTTCTAAGATCTTATGGATGAACTCTTTAAATGCTGCAATTACAACCCTTGAGAAGACCATGGGTGAATTCTTCAACCCAAGTGGCATTACTATGTACTAGAAGCATCCCCACTCCATCCAAAGGTTTTCTTGCTACGATCCTCTGACATGATCTTAATCTGATGGAACCCTGAGAACCCATTAGTGAATGAATAGGCTTCCTGCCCTCCAACATTTTAAAAACTCCATCCATAAACAGGGTTGGAAATGGATCATGAATGCATGCATCATTAAGGTTTCTTAGATCTACGGATATCTTTATTTCACCTTGCTGCTTCTTTTCCTAGACAGCCATAGGGCTTGTTATCCCTGAGATGCAGGGCTAACGTTTTAAAGGTTGAAGGAAATGTTTGGTCTACTACGTTGTCCTTAAAAGGGTCCCACATGGGCCATTATTCCTCTTCTTCTCTTACCCCGCTCCCACTTTACTCTTTCTCTTTCCTAACTTAGCCTTCACACCTCAACAAATTCCTCTTTGGCCTTAGCCCCAAGCGCATAGCCAAAATCCCCATAAAAACTCACCCATATGCCTTATGCACCTATAGCACATTTCCCGAAGACATCTCGTACCTTCACTGCATCTTTGCCGTTGATATTTTCCCGCCAATCCAATGGTCCACGTCCCATCTGATACACGTACTTGTCCGACACTCCTCCTCCATTAGATCACACCCACCAGATCTAATGGTTAGTGCCCATATCGCGAGGACAACAAGCACAAAAAGTACCTGCCTGATGAGGGTGATTTTCCTTTTTCCCCACCGCTACGTGTCATCTAGTGAATGGCATCGGGCGAGTTCTGACACTTACCACTTATCGTCCAATGCCGCGCGATAAAAACCATTACCACTCAAATCAAACCACCCCGTGCATTATCACCCGCAAACCTCTGTCGCCTAAAGATCTAATGGCATGGACATGTTCTGCTCCCACCATGACCGCTAACCTCTAACAAATGATCTCCGCCACACATCTCACTTGATCCAACGGCCACCATTCACGATCTCTCACAACTGTTCATCTGCCCATGCACTCCATACCCCATGTCCTATCTGTTACGAAAAGAAGAGATGGTCGACTTTATCAGTCTGGCGACAGTCTAACCATGAAACTAAATTAAAAGAAGAGCATGGCCGGAGGAGAAAAGGACACAACATGACTCAACAGCCAAATTAAATAGTCATGGAACTCCACTTCCATGATCAATCCGACTACCTGGAGGATAGCACAGTACCAAAACCGATCAGGTTTTCGTAGTGGAGAAAGAAACTATGTTCAAAGATGCTATCAAATAGTTAATGGTAGTTGGTGGTCAATTAAGACACCTCCATCCCTAAATGGCTAAGGGCCATTGTAATGATAGATTATAAATAGCCGGAAGAAAGATGTCATCAGGGATGGAAATTGTGTTTCGGTTCAACTCCTGAAGACTGTAGATGTTATGTAACTTGCAACGTCTCATCTTCATTTTCAGAAATGCAAGCTTCTTTTGTTGTTAATTGCTCAATGCCCATTTCTCCTCTCTTCTAAGCTTGTGCCTGATGTGTTGTATTCATGATTTCTTCTATGTCTAATGCTAGATAATTGTCATCTTATCTCTGGATTAGGCAATTGAATGTATCAGTGAGTAAGCCACTCAATTTTTTTCTGTATCTAATGCAAGATAAATATCATCTTATCTCTATATTGATAGATTAGATTTGAAAGTTTCTTTACTAGTTGCAGCTGGCCATCATATATTCTATATGTATCTACTGGTTTGGTTAGTATTCTTCATCCATTCACCTAATTCCCAAATTATTGAACATTGATGGTCTAAAGCCTTGTAGTCTGAGGGTGTTCATGCATGTCTGGAGTGAAAACAGAGTAGAAGAGGTTATCTGGCTTGAACCAAACCATCACCCATCCCAATAAGTTCCTAGAACCATATTGAAGACTATATATTACGAGGCATCTCTGAGCTACAACCTAGGAGAGTTTCCTGGAGCCCTAACATAATTGGCACTATTGTCGAGGAGAGGAGATTGAAGCTCAGCTTCCCTAGGAGACGACACAGATCCAACTTTGATGATAGACAAATTTTGGACACATTTTTGGTTGTAATCATATACCTAGTGACTCTACTAGAGGCCCAAACTCTTAGCGACTCCACATCACAGTTCTGGCTCAGTTTGTGAGGCACACTCAAAGAAATCCTTAGAAGTCGCCCGCTGACCCAGTTCCTGACCCTGAGAAGATTATCAAGGAAAGAAAGATATCACAAAAGGGAGCATCAAGATCAGGTAAACCTAAAAAATCTTATGCATCTCTGTAAGAAAAGCTTGTAATAGAGCACATACATAGTATAGCCTGTAGTATTAGTAGTGAAGAGAAATTTTCAGAGATTCATAGTGCTCATTATTCTTAAGGTCATCATTTGGATTCCAGTCTAAAGGAAACCTCCCCTCCTATCCATCATATTCTTTTAGCCTTGCTAGTCATTTCTCAACTCCCTACCTTTCAGACTGCCAGCACTCTTTCATCGACCCCAGTCATGGCAGGCCCACAAGCACCCACCAAAATGGAAAGAATCATAGCTGCTAGGTATGTGCCCTTGGTATTTCCTACTCCTTTGAATGCCATCCCTGTAGGAGAATATCATAAGTATATGCCTAAGTTCACTGGGACAGAAGGAGTCATAGCAGAAGAACATCTTGAGGCATTCTATAGTTATGCTGATAACCTAGATATTAGTGAAGATGATGTATGGATGAGAGTATTCATCCAAATCCTAGATGGAGAGGCTAGAAAATGGTTCAGAGAATTAACCCCTAGGTCTATAACAGACATTGAGGCCTTATATGATGTGTTCCTAAAACATTGGGGGGATAAGAAAGATCTGCTCTATTATCATACTGAGTTTGGCAACCTAAAAAGGGAAAATAGGGAGTCATTGTCCGATTTCAATAAAAGGTTCAATCGCATGTATAGCAAAATACTAGTTGAAGTGAAACCTACTCCCACCTCTGCCAATCTCACCTATGCAAATGCCTTTGATTATGACTTCTGCCTGCTATTGAGAGAAAGAAGATGTGCTTCTCTGGCTGAGATGCAGGATGCATCCTTGGAGGTAAAATCTAATATCATGGCTGCAGAGAAACACAAAGGACATACTGATCGAAGGAGATAGAGGGGTGAATCTTCTTCATCTTCAGACCCCAAGATAGACAAAATGACAAATATGATAGAGTCATTGGCCTCTGAAATCTCCAAGCTGAAGGTTGAGTAGCATTCAGGGAAAGGAAGGGTTCCTAATACATTTTCTCCTAGAAACTCAAATCCGTAAAGGAGATAAAATGAGAAATTGTGGATCATGCAAAGGGGCAAAGAGGCTAGTGAAGAACATAAGGTGAAGACTCCTTTCCAGAACGTAGTCATGGAGGAGGAGCAGTTTGATGAAGAGGATGAGATCCACTGCACGGAAGACAAAGATAGTGCTTCTTTTTTTACATT
>APFE030073977.1:0-10802 GCA_000404065.3 Pinus taeda | reverse complement strand
GCAGACATGTGGCAGGGGATGAGTGGCGAAGGAGAAGACATGTGGGGAGAGCATAGTGGCAGATGTGACAGGCCATTGGCGGGAGATGGAGAAACAGTATTTCCGAGGGGTGGAGGCAGTAAATGGTATAGGTAGGAGACCTCCCAAAATCCTCTAGGCGCTACCATGTTGGCCCAGAAGGTTTTGACGAAAACCACTTTTTGGGGCCCCCCTTCGTGGTAATTGTTAGGAGTGTTGGGTGGGGGGGGGCAAAACACTACCCCATCGTAGATCTAGGTGAGAATAATCGTGGTCATTAACTCCAGCGTGTGTTTTATTCACATATGACAAATAAATCTTATCATTATATTACATATAATAATCAAATAAAACATAATAACCAAGGTGTAAAACTTTATAAATTTGACATTTTTGGAATAGAAATGAGGGTATTTGATACTTACTATTAGCGGCTCTTTTTTTCTAATTTTTCATTTTTTCTTTTTTTTCATCTATCTATTTATATAATATTTTTTTATCTCCTATTTATTTATTTTTCTTTTCTTCTTTTTTCTCTTGTATCATATTTTTTTAATTTTCTCTTTTTTTCTTTTTACTTTTGAAAATAATTTACAAAATTAAATAATTATTTATGATATCTCATAGTAGAAAATTAACAGATAACCATCAATTGATCATATAAATTATAGGACACTAACACACACCATGGCTATCCGAAAATGGTAAGGAAAGGTTGAAGAACACTATCACACCTGGAAAATCCCATGCCCATGACAACAAGAGAACCAAGAACACACATGCACAACCATGGATGCCAAAAATAGCAAGGAAATCACACATAAAAATTGATACCTGCAAATAATCCCACTTTAGTTTCTCGATCCTTCTCTTCCTTGCTTGATCTTTTCCTCCTCTTTCCTTCTTTGCTTTCCTTGATCCAAAGCTAAAGTGCTCCAAGAAAACTGTCGAAGAGTATGTGTTGAGGGACAAAGTCCCCTAGGGTTTTGGGTCAACACCCTAGTAGAGCAGGGGTTATTTATAATAAAAAAAAAATCATTCCAAACAACCATGATACTTAAATAAGCAAGCTATGCAAAGAGAGGTGCACCTGGGGGTCCTTCATTCAGGTAGATCCAACCAGGGTTCAAACCCTCTTGGAGTTCCTCTCGATCCTTGAACCTGCAAAACAACCAATCCAAAGAAGCATAGTAATATATGGACCAAGTATCATATAGAAATCAACTTCATAACTTACTGAAAGATGGTTAATTATACATTGAAACGATTATTCATATGTAAACCATAACAATAACATCATATGCATAAAGAAGATTAATTTGGTAACAAGACAAATGTTTCTTTATTGCAGATAACTAAAACAAAGCAAGGAATGATATCACCTAAATCTTCCTCTTGTTGGCTCCAAGCAGAACCATCCTCCAGGTCTATCCAATCCCAAGTCTTCAAAAGGCTCCTTCCATGACTCACACAAAGATATCTCAACTAGTGAAATGACATCATAACTTAAGGAAACAAGGGTTTCCAGTAGTGGGGGAAGTGATGGAAGCACAAGGATCTTCAGACCTGATCAGGGATAATCTCGGCAGAGTAATTCTCTCTCTTCTCTCCTCCTAAGGCCTTCCCATTGAAGCTTTTTTATACTTCTCCCAAAGTAGTTTTTAGTTGCGAATTCATTGGAAACAGTTGGTCCACAGGCACTAATAGGTAATCAACAGGTAAAACCTGTGATCTCCACCCAAAACTAAGGGGATTTAAAATTTTTAAGTGTTTTAAGACATATATGCGGGTTGGGTATACACTGACCTACGTACACATGCATTTAGCTCAGGGAAATGTCACATGCAGGGAGTAAACATTGTTTTTTAAGTGTTTGGACCAAGTCTAGAAGAAGGGGTTGCCCTATGCCATAAATGCAGCACCACAAATATCAAGGGTGAGATTTGGAGCTATAATAGATTCCCCCTAATATATGAGGTTAGAAGGGGTACATGATGGTCGAAATGTATTAAGTACATGGAAAGGAAACTTGTCAAAAACTGACAAGGACTTCACCAGATTTTAGCCTGCCAAGCCACAAAAGGAGATCAGAAAGAAACACTCTCTGAGGCGGGCATACCCATGCTCAGAGAAAGTAAAGCATGTTCGCATATCAAATACAAGCAGATCCACTAAGTATACAAGTATAGAAGACTGGAAATACATAATGGATCATCTGATCGTGATCGAACAAGTACATGTCTTAATATCACATATAAGAATGTCAATGATGCTGAAGGATGAAGCTGATCACTGATAACAAAGACTGATTCCAATAGTACCAAATGAACATGATGGAATAATATGGTACTACACTACAAACTTGGGTGCCAGCATGTAGAATGTCGCCATGAATGACTGCAACATATAAGGGGGAATGGTATCAACTAGCAGCAACAGGAGAAACTATCAAGTGAACCAATCAATGCCGATGCAACCCGAGGTCTTTGCTGACCACCGTGGTACATTTCTACACAATGGCAATGAATGAGCTGAAGTTGACCATGTGAGAAATTGTTTGATTACCATTCATTGATGTATACCGTTAACAAATGCGAGACTACTCACCGATGATGATAATGAGAGTCAAGGTACCCTAGTACAATCTAACAAGTGTGAATAAATGATTTGAGGTCAAACACTTGGAAGAATTTATCGATCAGGAGACAATGATGGTTTCCCACTATCGATAGCAAAGGATCTGCCACTAATGACTACAAACCCCAAGGTACTTCCAAATGGACTCTAGACCTTTGCCCCAGAGCATAAGTCGTAGTTGATGGGGAAAGATCCACTAGAAGGAAGGCATTAAGGCACCCTTCATCAAGCTAGTGCGAGTGTAACCCGTAGGCCAATAATGTGGAAGGAATCAGATGAAAAAGATGTAGTAACCCAACCGAAGCACATTTCTGGTGTACACAAGATGTAGCTAGCGCATGACAAAAATCCTCTGAACCAACCAATAATGAAAGCTGACACAGAGGCGAGGTATCCACCAATAGGGTCAAATGGAAACCAAGGTATTGCATGAATCCCAATGTGTGATAATGTAAGCTGACGTCGAACACAGGGGAAACCACTGAGTCAAAGACCCATGATACCGATCGATGTTGAGCACAAGGTGACCTATCAATAATGAAAATAGGGCCAAGGTACCACTCTAGGGCTGTCCTCAGAGCAAGATGTCACTGTCGATAAGGACAAGAACCGCCAACAAGAAGTCAATGGAGACCTTCTCAAACCGACACGAGTAAAGGACCAATATAACTAATGTGATGATAGACAAGACACTGACAATCAGGGATGGCTGACTAAAAAATGATTCAAGAGACACCGCAGAGAGGCTGACTCAAGCTAACTTCCCTTGAACAAAAGCATGACTCAGTGATGACCATGTGGCAACATATGATGACTATGCATAAGCTAGTCATGCAGGAGGCATGATGAACTCTCCATATTATTTGAAGAGATAACCAATCGGAGGAGAACTGACTCAATAACAAAGTTAAGGTGTACCTAAGTCATACTAAATCCCACCCAAATGGAGGAGAGACTTTGTTTAAGGGTGACACAAATGACTCTAGCTACCAACAATAAATTGAAATATTGTCCCATTCCTGCTCTTTTTTGGAATATATCATTTTTTTGTATTTTTATTTAAGCTCGAAAAAGAATAAAAGAATGATATAATACAGTGGAAAGAACGAGTGTCGATGAAGCTGATGATCTAGTTCGTGGGATTGGAACAATCCTATGCTTAATGCAGGGAGGCAAAAACTAGTCAAAGACACTCAAAGGTACGTTCCTTCCATGAGTCATAGTGTGTCAAGTTGTAGAAGTTAAGGGATTGCAAGTTTGATTTTTTCATAAGACATGGTCAAAAAGTGGCTTAAACACGAGTCCCAGTGAATCCGGCTCAAGGCCAAAAGGTGGAAATGGTTAACATTCAATGTAGTAGTACAACTCAACACAAAGGAGCCTCTAGGGTGTAAGGCCAGAACAAGGCGAAGAAGCAAAGAGGAATGAGTCTTCAACACATAAGTCATTGCAAGACTACAGAGGACTCTCAATCCTACTCAAATCGAAGTAGCATGGGCAACAAATGTCAGTGAGGTGCTAACTACGATGCCCATGAAAAGGATGGCTCTACTATCATGCCATGACTTAAAAAATCAGCGAGTGAAGATGGTTTACAAACCATAACACGATGGGATCAACCCTATGGCAAGTGTATCGAGAAATGGAGGCTAGTATGCAAAATTCAATAGAAAAATGGCTTCCCTAACTTATATGCCAGTGAGAAAACAATACCTACCTTGATGGGTCAGCAATCATGGAACCGAATCGAAACTGTCAAAAAAGCGTCCAAAATGTCCTGAAAAACAATCCATTCTCGACACTCCAAGCTCCCAAGTTAAAAGATACATGAGACAAAACAAAATCAAGTTTTGAAAAAATTTGACATTTTCAAATCTTATAAAATAAATGTTTGACTCACCATTGTTACCGTTTGAGTTAAGAGCACAAGGAGTGGAGAAAAAGAAGCAAGCTTGCCTTTTGCCGAATCCAACTGTTCAAATCTTCCCAAAATCACCAAGTAACCCCCAAACTTGTCTTGCATCAATTTGTGATTGTTTTTAAGAATTTTAGTTAAAGTTTCACCATTGAATTTATGTCAAAAAAATTGTCACGGCATATAAGCGGGTTGGCTATATGCAACCTGCGTATATGCAGGCCCTAGACAAGACTGTGTGTAAAACAGACCCAAGTATACGCCATTTTGATTTCAAAACAAAAAGCTAATGGTCCAAACTTGTTTTCTTTCTCAGGATGACCATCACCTAGAAGAAAAGAGAGCATGCCACTATTGATGATGAGGTTATGAATGATCAACAGGCCTTAGATGCCTTAAGAGGATGCAGTTTGCTAAAAAATTTCAAAATGCCAAATATGAAGGCAAATACTCACTTGCTCAAAATTTTCATTCACTACTGGAGCGTCGAGGATGACTCATTCATGATTGATCAAATGCCATTGAGGATATAGATTGAGGATATCTATTTTATCACAGGCTTTTCACAAAGGCGAGAGATAGTACATTCTACGGGCTGATCACGAGGTAGCCTTTCTATTGATGACTATGTGCATATATACTGCCCAGGCCATCCAGAAAATATTGGAAACCAAATTCCAATCAAGCACATAGAGAGTTTGTCATTGACGATCATCCTGTTCACTATAGCTAGAGTGAATGGATCAACCTCCTTACACTAAGCTTCACAACTTGCCATGAGCTTGGTTGTAGACTGTCTCACCACAGTATTTGATTGGTCTATACCTCTTCTCACCAACTTGAAGAGACAGCTATCATCTATCAAAAAAGGCAAGACCAAAAACTTTGGGTATGGGACTATTATGTGCTCCTTCTTTTTCAAGAAGTCCCAGCGATATGCCCTAGAGTACCAGTTTCGATTAGTAGCCCACGAGATCCGCAGATGGGAGGTGGGTTGATCTGATGAAACGACTAGGAGGTGGGGATGTACCGCAGACAACTTTTGACGATGATTTCTTCTCTTGCTCGAAGCAGTAAATCATCGCAGTGCATGATTACCCCTATGTTGGCTTGGACTTCTGAGGAGCTCCTGATCTAGCATTACCACCAAGTGCGGCATGCGGAGATATAGGTAACAAATTTTTTTGACTTTATGATTTTTATGGTTTTTATGGTTTTTCAAATATGAAAATGAACTTGAAAAATATTTTTGATGGGATTCATATGACTAATGTCATGATCTTATTCCAAATATTGGGCCAGTATGACCAGATGGTTTCCCATGGACGTCGTAGCCGAGGTGACGAAGAGGCGGCTGCCGATACAGACCGGATCCTATACACACTTTAACAGAACTTGGTGTGGTTAACTCGCCGAGTACCGATGGCAGCGGTAGAGGATCTCCTTATAGACATGCAGTGTTGTGTGGTTGGAATGCCACAGGACTTGGTTCGAACTCTTAGGCGTGTGGCTAAGGCTGTAGTCACATACTTGGCTGCTCATCCTGAGACGAGTCATAGATATTCTGGACATGATTATGGGCATTTGAGTCCCAATTGCTATATATTATTTTGGACACACTTATGTATATTTGGGATGTTTTTTGATATCTATATATATATTATATATATATATATAATATATATATATATATATATATATATATATATATATTATATTATATATATATATAATATATTTATATATATAATATATATATATATACAGTTTCGAATTTTTGATGCTTGATTTTATCATGATGAATGAATGATGTGCCAATCTAAAGCTTTATTAGCAATAGAATCTGCTAACCAAATATGAGATGTTGGAATGTGAAAATAAGTAATGTAAATAAATGATCTTTGCAACAACCTCACTCTTAAATATTGGTGATATAAATGTGGATCCCTAACCCAATAAATGTTATTCAATCGTGAATCAAGATAGACTAACAATGAATCGATTCCATAATAAATAGCTTCAGATAGTAAATTAATGATGGTAGTATACTCAACCATATTATTTAACGCAGGACCAATGCATACTCCCCTTGACATCGTCAACTGACTAGTTGGATAGTAGATCACCCAAGCTACGGAAGCGAGGTTTCGAGTGTGCTGACTAGCACCATCGGCGAATCCAAAATAGACCAAGTCATCCATCAATACCTGCCATAGCAGATCAAAAAGTGTTGATATCAAACACTCCCTATGAGATATTTACAAAAATAAAAAATATACAAAGAAGCCACTGCTTGGCCGTAACCTAGGCAAAGTACTTCTTGAGGTAGAGTCAATCAGGGGGCTCTGCCAACTTTCTCCTAGGGATGTTTACAGGTACAGTCATTCAAACCATACAAACATCACTAGTAGGTAGACTGGAGGACCTAGATTCGACTTCATGCAAAGGAGGATGGAAAAATGAACGATGATGTAAATCTTCCAATGGTCTATCTACAACCATCATTGCTTCGAATATTGCTTCGTCAAATAGAAAAATTGTATCTAAGCAATCCAAAGCAGAAGTGGAATCAAGGGTCCAAGTAGAGGCCACATCATCACCATCTAACTCCTTTTGTGAAGAAGGAGTAGGACAGGCGTTTGTAGAGTTATCGATAGATTCATATATAAGCTATGCTGCAGACATAGAATATTCTATTTCACCCACCTTTCCATCATCTGATGTGGTCACAGATGAAGATAAGGCCCCAAGATCCGAAAAATAATGAGTTTGAACAAACTCTTTCCGTGAAGGCTCCTTGGAGGATGAAATTGTATCTATTCTAGCTGTAGGAGGGGGAAGATCAAATACACCCATCAAGGAAGAGTACATCCCGACTCTTAGATTCTCGACAAGTTGATGGGTGTTATCTACCATTGGAACAGTAGAATCCGAAGTTGCAGGAGGATCAACTGAAGAATAATCCAATTGATCAACCTTAACAATTTTCCCCTCATGAGGAAAGAAAAGGACTCATAATACCATCAAAACGACGACATCCATTTCATACATCCAATTTCGCCCTAAGTGGAGATTGTAATCTAGGTTGGTATCAATGATTTCTACTTCGAAGTTAACGACGTTTCCTCTAACACATATAGGAAAGGTTGGGATAATCCCGTGTGGCTTATGAGAATGACCATCAAACGCTATTAAGAGGGTGGGTGAAGGAACAGCCAAAGGTGATCTAACGGCCTTCCAACATGACATAGACATGACACACATGGAAGCTCCCTCATCTGTAACCATTTGAAAAAATATTAGTTTTCTGGTAAGTAGACTTTATTTGGAAAGCCATATGATGAGGAAGTCTCTTTTCGACATTATGCATATCAAAAGTGAGAGCTAATGAATTATTTGGATCAACTGCCCCTATCGCCAAAATCAAAGCACTTCGTTGAGTTGGACATGACTAGAGTACCTCTAAAGTAGATATTGTGCATGGACTCTAAGCTAGATCCCCCACAATGGAGTAGTTCTAAGCTACCCTAGCATTAGGGTTGATAGTAGCATGCTTGGTAGAACCTTTTGGTATTTGAGGTATAGAATCGATAGAGGGTTGCTCAATGAAGTGGATCCATAGTTCCAGCAATAGTTTTATCCATGGATGTTTTAGCTTCACCATAATCACGTGACCGTGTGGCCACATTGACGTGAGAACCCATCATGAAGATATTTGAGGAATTGTTCCCCTCCTGGTTGCCCCCTGGAAAGGTACCAGGATTTGAATTTGCGCTAGCAAGTAACTGCTTCCCTTGGGGAAAACGGTTGGTTAACATAGCTTGAGAGCTAGAATAACCTTGCTACACTAACAAGCACTGAGCCTCTTGAATTTTGGGGTAGAGACGAGTCAAATGGTCTCCATTGCATAACTTGAATGGAAACTTAACTTTCTTTTTAGACCCATTTCCACCCTCACCAGCACCATTGTCTAGATTGTTCGCATTACCCTTCCCATCTTGATTCTTCTTTTTACCTTGTCCCTTTTTCTTCCCATCAGAATTTTGATTTCCTTTGGGGTTAGAAGCCTAAAAAGTGTTTACAGAAGAAGGTTGGGAAGGCGAAGGGTTAGACGATGTGACCTAATTGGTAGGAGCAATCTTTAAATACAACTGCTGCAATTGGCTCAACAGATTCACCGCATTGGTGTCTATCGTTCCAACGATACCATCCACATGAGGACCTGGCTTCGATTTGGCTATATCAACCTTAGTCCTAGGAGCATCAGGCAAGATTTTCTAAATAATCCCAAACTGAGAGTAAATCAATTCTAACTACTGGGCCCGAAAAATATATTTCTCTTCGGAATAGACTGCAGACAGAGAGACATCCTTGGGAATCTCAAGTTGTAATGATTTCGAAAACCATTCAAGACGATATTTAGGAGGAATTTTAGCTTTAATGAGCCTCTTTCTTCGTCTCCATTCTTGAATATGATCGGAGATGTGAGTTGTCGTATCCTGACAGAAATTGGCGAGAAGTTTGGTTCTAACATCATAACGGATGAGTAATTGGAAATGGTTTAGGAAAATGTTAGCCAAATCAGTGAAAGATGTAAAGTTACCCGTTGGCAACTCTATATACCACTTAGCCACATTGCTAGTTAAGGTGCATTGGAAAAGTCTCAACCTAATCGAGTCATCGATGAGGAAGTTTGATGAGCACCATAAATGGAATGTGATTACATGGTTGCCTGGGTCTTCACCACCCTTCCCCTCGAACTTTGGAATATTTGATGGGAGTTTGGTTGGGACCAGAGGCCAAGCCAGATTGTATCTGACTGGATCATTTGTCAATTTTGTGAGATCTAGCAAATTCATCATTTCCAAAAAAGGAAGCCTAGGAGGACGTTGGGGATTCCACCCAGATTGGGTAGAGTTCCCAAAGTTCTGAAAATATTGGCCTAGATTTTGAAAGGCACTAGGCTACCCGAAGTAACTAGCAGAACCCACTGAACCAAAAGGTGACCCTTGTGGTCCAGCAAAACTCAGAGTTTGACCAACTCCAGCCAAAAAACCTTAAAAACCACCGAAGTTCCCTCCTAAAGCATTATAAGGATCTGATAACCCCTGGTAAGGATTCCAAACAATAGCTAAGAGAGGAATACTTTGAAACGAACTAACTGTGGAGTACAGTGTATTCCCTTTTTGGCCAAAAAATGTATTTCGAGTTCCTATGCCACTAACCGCAGGGTTAGTCCAACCTTGAAAGGGATTACTGCCTTGATCTATAGAAGAAAAAGGCATAGATCCTATCATCGGGTTGGCATGTGGTATATGACCACTTCCAAAAGGAAAACTCTGAAATGAAGCCTATCCACTCATCATGGATGTGGAGGCACTGAACGGAATAGACAAAATACCCTGTGAATAGGTGCCAAATGGGAAGGATCCAAAACTGGAAGTAGACCCAAACAAAGACATGCTAGTAGTAGACCCAAATAAATATGTAGAAGGGATAGAAATGGTTCGTCCCCATTATACTAATATAGGAGTCTGCGTGCCTGTAACACTTGCGATGGATGTCATGCTGCCAATAGTGGACATCGAAGGGATGTGCGTGAGTTGACCTGGACTTGAAGGTCTATGTGTCCAGAGTCCCAACGTATAGTACTACGTCTGGATAATCAGAAGGCAGAGGATAATTCGGAGCTGCTAACGGCTCTGAGAGTTCTTCTACCTCAATATTATCTTCCAACTGGAAGAGGACTCGAGAAAGAACTGGATTGTTCCTCTCTAGCTCTGTGGTAGTACCAGGCATATCTTGTACACGAATGCCCCCAATGTTATCGGGAAATCTAGTGTCCATGCAGAACTGCTAGTCCCACTAAGACGGGTATCTATCTTAGAAACAAACAAACTAAAGTTACTTTCATTTTCCTTTATGAGAAGTAGATAGGAGAAGAGCAAAGAATACCAACCTCAATCTTTCGCTTGGTTCCTTGCTTGTTCCTTCTCCCCTCTGATGGATCTTTGCCACTCCTTCCTTGATTACTATGCTCCAAAGAGTACCTGTAAAGTCAAAGCAGCATAATACCTTCAAAATATAGATATCTACAATCATAAACAATATAGGACCAGATATATATTGACCACACAAATGCATATATCATCAAACATATAAGAATGTGGAGGAAAACTTGAATAGATTTATTGATATAAAGATTAGAAGAGAGGATTACAACCCATTGATC
>APFE030073974.1:8855-19586 GCA_000404065.3 Pinus taeda | reverse complement strand
TTCTATAAAATACGCTATGGTTCCTAATGGAATTCTCCTTCTGGTTCTACCTGCAATATATACTAGTCAATAACATTATCAACATCTCTAACATACTTCTTAAGCAATGACACATGGAAAACATGATGGAATTTCAATCTTGGAGGCAATGTAAGTCGATAGGCTACTATTCAAATCCTCTCAAGAATCCTGAAAGGTCCGCAAAACTGAGGTGCCAACTTGGCACATGATCCAATCCTCAAGGAGCTATTATTTGTCTTAATGCACAAGTACAATTGTTCCCCAACCTAAAACTCCATAAGCAACATTTTTTGTTCTACGTAAATTTTATGTCTATCTCATGCTTCCTTCATATTCTTCTTGATTACCTACATTTCCTGTTCCATCTCTCCTAACATGTCCAGTCCAATCATAACCCTATTCACTGGATCACCCGACTAATGGGAGTATTACAACTCCATCCATAAAATACCTTAAACAGACTCATCCTCCAATATTCTTGGCCCCCATTGTTGTAAGAAAACTCAACCAGTGGAAGATACTCTTTCCATGTCCACTGCTGATGCATCACATACATCCTCAACATGTCCTCCAATATTCTATTGACCCTATCTATTTTTCCATCAGTCTACAAATGATAAGATGTACTGAAGGCTAACTTTGTGCCCAAACCTGCAAATAACTCCAAAATATAGAAGTGAACTTTGCATCCTCGTATGACACAATCTTATTCAGAACACCATGCAATAAAACTACATTCCCAATGAAGACATGTGCTACATGATTCGCTGAATAAGTACACTTTATTAGAATGAAGTGTGCTACCTTTGTCAACTCGTCCACCACAACCATGATGGAATCATGATTCCTTGTTAGGTCCATGTTGGGTTGTGTTATATTCTTTCCAATACTAGCCTGCATACTTAACCTGGGGGTCAGAAGGGGGGTGGAGCCCCCCCTTCGTTGCACCGATTGCGTAGTGGGGGGCTCACAGGGGGTTTGAGGGGTTCAGGTAACCCCACTCTATGGGGTCCGAGGCAACGCCCAGGAAAATTTTGGTTTTGTACCCTATGTTATGTTGGGTGGACCTACCTATGGTTATGTGCATGATTTTTCACACATGGTTTTGGATGTGATGGTTTTTGGTCCATGGTTTTTGATGTGATGGTTTTCGGTCCATGGTTTTTGATGTGATGGTTTTCGGTCCATGGTATTGGATGCTTCGACATGTATAAATATGTATTGAAACATTGAAAGGAACATAATGAAAAATCAAGCTGGTAGTCCTGGTTTTGGGATCCAGGGGAAAATCTCTCAGTATATGTGTTTTATGTGTTATCATCTCGCATTGTTTATTTTTTGTGTTTTTACAATTCATATACAGGGAATTTATGTACGGGGTTAAAACCTACATTTGGTATCAGAGATGTTTTGGCTTCAAGGGAACGCCTTTGTTGTAGATGGGTTTTACTCAGGCCTGTGGTAGACCCTGTTTAATGCGAGATCTATGGGATCGATTCTGGTGGTGAAATAAGATGGCGAGTAGTGTAAAGATAGAGATCAAGATATTTAATGGTCAAAGTTTTTAGTTATGGAAACTCAAGCTAGAGGATCTGTTGGTGGATAAAGATCAGTGGATCACGGTAGATTCAGGTACTAAACCAACTGGAGTATCTAATGAAGAATGGAAGAAGTTGGATCGGAAGGCTAAGAGAACAATATGATTGTGTGTCTCAAATTCAATATTTCTGAATGTATCAGGGGAAGTTACAACAAAAGATTTGTGGGACAAGTTAGGGAATTTGTACCAATCTATGTCTCTGGTGAATAAACTATTCCTACGTATGGAGATTCAGTGAGGAGAAAATTTGAACGCATTTAATACTATGGTAAATCAATTATTATCTTTTTATATTAAAATTTTAGATGAAGATAAGTGCATCAATTTGTTGTGTTCTCTACCATATTTGTAGGATAGTCTGGTTATTGCAATAGGTAGCAATACAACTACCTTGTATTTGATGAAATGGTCTCATCCTTGTTGACGGAGGAGATGAGAAAAAAAATATGGAGAGCCATAATGGTGATGCCTTATCTGTACGAGGACAGTCTGAGAATAGAAACAAAAATAAGTCATCAAGTGGGAGATCTAGATCTAGAGGAAGAACTAAATCTCCAGGAAAAACTGTAAAGGTGGTGTGCTGGAAATGCGGAAAGGAAGCACATTACAAAAGGGACTGTAAATCCGAAACTCCTGATAAAGGAAAGGGATCTGATGGTGCCCCTTCTGTAGAGGTGAAAACCACCTCAGATGAAGGTGGGGATTTGTACTTGGCTTCTTCAAGTACACATGTAGATCATGAGGCATGGTTGATTGACTCAAGTACATCCTTTCACTTCACTCCCCATAGAGAGTGGTTCTACGAGTATGAGAAATACGATGGTGATGATGTCTTCTTAGGGGATGATAGGAAGGCTAGAATCGTTGGCTGCAGAAACGTAAAGTTGAAGTTGCAAGGTGGAAGGGTTAGAACACTTCTGGGTGTTCTTCATATTCATGCACTAGCCATAAATCTAATTTATGTAAGCAAGCTGGATGATACAAGTGTAAAAATAGTGTTCAAGAAGGATACCTGCAAGATGGTTTGGGGAGCACTCGTATTGATGTGAGGAGTTCGAATTGGAACTCTGTACAAGCTACAAGGTACCACTATTGTTTATGGGTGCAACAATTCTATGGTTCTTGAAAGTGGAGTAGGAAATCTAGTGGTCTTTGGAGAAAAGACCATGCTATGGCACAAAAGGCTTGGACATATTGGAGAGAAGGGCCTTTTAATACTTCATCGTAAAGGTATGGTAGAAGGTATGACTAATAGCTCTCTGGATTTTGATTTCTATGAAAATTGTGTATATGGGAAGTAGAATAGGGAGAGTTTCCCCACTGGTGGTAAGAAGGCGAAACAGATATTAGAGCTTATGCACAGTGATGTGTTTGGACTTGTGAAAGTTCCATCACTGGGTAAGTTTGTGTACTATGTATCATTTATACATGACTTCTCAAGGAATACATGGATATATTTCCTTAAGAAGAAATCTGAAGTCTTTCACAGGTTTAAAGAATTTAAGGCTTTGGTGGAAAACCAAACAGAGAAGAAGATAAAGGTACTGAGGATAGATAATGGTGGAATTTGAGGAATTCTGTGCACGACAGAAGACTACTCCATATACATCTCAGAAAAATGGAGTTGCAGAAAGAATGAACAAGACGTTGATGGAAAGGGCAAGAAGCATGCTTAGTGGTGCTGGGTTAGGACAAGAATTCTGGGCAAAGGCGGTACAGACTGCATGTTACTTGGTCAACAGATCACCTTCATCATCATTAGAAGATAAGACTCCACAAGAGGTGTGGAATTGTAAGAAACCTTCTCTTTCACATCTGAGGGTATTTGGATGTGATGCATATGTACAAGTTCCAAAGGAGAAAAGAACCAAGTTGGATAGTAAATCTAAAAAGTTCATCTTTGTTGGGTATAAGGATGGTTTAAAGGGTTATAAGATTTGGAATCTAGCAACAAGGAAGGTTGTGTACAACTGAGATGTGGTGTTCAGAGAGGTGAAAGGTATTTTTAAACATGAAGTCGAATGAAAGGAACTTGAGAAGATAGAGTTTGAGCTAAAGGAGGAAGAATCAGAATCTACAGTAGAGGAAGAATCAGAATATGAAGAGCCACAAACTCTGAGTGTGAGAAGATCAGTTCGAGAAAGAAGGAAACCAGAACGGTATAGTCCATATGCTTTCTATTCAAATTTTGCTTTATCTATTACTGATGATGGTCCCAGAAATGTGAGGGAAGCAGGAGATTCAGAGGATGGAAAACTTTCTAAAGAGGCCATGGTTGATGAAATGGCATCTTTGCACAAAAATGAGTCTTGGGATCTAGTGGAGTTGTCGACTGGAAGGAAACCCATTGGCAACAAATGGGTGTTCAAGAAGAAGACAAATGCAGAAGGAAAGGTGGAGAAATACAAAGCTTTGTTGGTAGCAAAAGGTTATTCCCAGGTGCCAAGAATTGATTTTGGTGATATTTTTTCTCCTGTTACCAAGGTAACTTCTATTAGATTACGTTTATCTCTTGCAGCTTCTTTTGATTTTGGGGTAGAACAAATGGATGGGAAGAAAACATTTCTTCATGGGGATCTGGAAGAGGAAATATACATGAAGCAACTTGAAGGCTTTGTGGTGAAGGGTAAGAAAGAACTGGCATGCAAGTTAAATAAGTCTTTGTATGGGTTAAAACAATCACCAAGGATGTGGTATCAGAAATTTGATACATTTATATGGGGACTTGGCTTCACTAGAAGCAAAGAAGATCACTGTGTGTACTTTAAATTAATTGGTGATCATGTTATTTATATGGTCTTGTATTTGGATGATATGTTGCTAGTTGGAAATGAAAAAGAAATTATCCAAGATTTAAAGACCTAATTGTCCTCGAAATTTGACATGAAATATCTTGGTGTTGCAAACTATATTTTGGGCATGTAAATTAAAAGAGATCAGGCAAAGAGGAAGCTCTGGTTAAACTAGAGGAAGTGTGTTGAGACAATACTAGAAAGGTTTAATATGCAGGATAATAAACTGGTGAAGGTTCCTATTCCTGTAGGTGTAAAGTTATCTATTGAATAATGTCCCAAGACAAAAGAAGAGGAAGAGGACATGTCCCGTATTCCATATGCAAGTGCAGTTGGTAGCTTGATGTATGCGATGGTATATACTAGATCAAACTTTGCACATGCAGTGGGAGTATTTATCAAGTTTATGTCAAAACCAGGGAAGGAAGACTAGACAACAATGAAGTGGGTTTTTAGGTATTTGTGTAGCACTAGTGATTATGGTTTGTGCTACCAAGGAAGACTAGGATTGGACAGGGTGTTGGATATTTGTGTCTAGAAGTGGCTATGTTTTGGATGCATTGGTTTTTGGTCCATGGTATTGGATGCTTCGGCATGTATAAACATGTATTGTAACATTGAAAGGAACATAATGAAAAATCAAGTTGGTAGTCCCAGTTGTGTTTTATGCGTTATGCTCTCGCATTGTTAATTTTCATTGTTTTTATAATTCATATGCAAGTAATTTATGTATGCCGTTAAAACCTATAGTCCCTATAATACTAGTGATTCCCCCATTACTATTGTCATTGTATCCCTTATTTTTATTTTTGTGCCCCTATTGTCCTCATATTGTTATTATTGTGCCCCATAGAAGCCCAATATTATTATTGTTGTGCTCTTATATTATTATTGTTATGCCGGCTTTGATTATATGGCGACCCCTTAGACTCCTATATATAGAAATAAGGTTTTGTCATTTGAATCATCAAAGAATTGTTCGTTTGTGTAATGAAAAGGAGTTTTCCCCCTTGAAGAGGCTGAAGTCGTTGATCTATCTTTTCTTCTATTTTGTGAGCTGGTTGCATAACATTTGGTATCAGAGCTTTGGATTCTAAGGTTTCGCTGCTGCAAACAAGTCATTCTAGAATTTTTGCTATAACATTTTTTCTGAGATGTTTCATAAGCTGAAATTAAAGCCCATTTGAGACAAAATCACGATGAAACTCGGGTTCAAATTTCAAATCTTTTGTAGCTATATTTTTGGCGGAATGATCAAAGGCAGTTAGGGTTTTTTTAAGCTCCCGAATTACATCCCAAACAAGTGACCTTGGGAAAATCCGCATAACATTCTCTCTGAGCATTAGATTGAAATTTCGTAACAAGTTATAGAAAGAGTAAAAAATGTATTTTTTTGTTTATCATTTTCATGTCCGAAGGTTAAAACAGTGACATGTGGCAGGTCATACAAGTTCACTCTACTAAATCGGTATATAATCTGGTCATCATAGGCGATTTGACATAACTCTTTCTTGAAGAATCCAATATTGATCAGACTGGTGGGGTTAGAAAAGGGAATCATAGGGATATCACATGATATAATTTCAGACCTTGGAAATCCTAAATTATAAATATACAACAGATTCAATATCAAGCTCCTACAAAGCGAAAAAAATGTGTGTAGTTTTTTTAACGATTTTGCATAAGTTTGGTTTGAAAAATTAATTTGAAGCGATTCAAAGGGCATAGTGAGGAATAATTATCTTTAATTGATGCCTCGAAGAAAGAAAATGGAAACACCTAGTAAGAAATAAGAAATATCTACCATGATTCATGAAGAATAGGAAGAAATGCAACATGATATATTAAAATTACGAGATCAAGTGCAACAATTTTCACTCTCCCAAAAAGTAACAAAAACTAAGATGGATGGTTTAAAGAAATGCATGGAAGCTAATATGAATGGCGTGAAATCTAATACGGATGGCATGGAAGCTAAGATGAATGTCATGGAAGCTAAGATGGATGACATGGAATCTAAGATGGATGGTATAGAAGAAAAACTTAAAGGCGAGATGGAAGATTTGATTATAGATTTGACAAATTTGCTACAAGAAATTATTACTAATGGAGAAAGGGTAGTAAAGGAAACTCATCTCATGATGAGAACTAAAGAAATGTTAATCATGATTTCCTAGGTTCTAATGTTGGATTGAAGACCCACCATGTTCCAGAGATCGATTGATGAAGCTTGATGGAAATGGTCCCATAACATGGATACTACAGATGACAACTTTATATTTGGAACCAAATTAGTTTGTATGGTATCGATGGCTTTTATCTCGTAAACAAATTGTCACTCGGGAAATTTTTACAGAATATGTTATGTAACCAGCTCACAAAGTAGAACAAAAGATATATCAATGACTTCAAAATCAACCTCTTCGAGGGGGAAACCTCCTTTACATTACATAAATTAACAATTCTTGGATGATACAAATGAGAAAACCTCCTTTCTATATATAGGAATCTAAGGGGTCATGATATAATAAAAGCCGACATAAAAATAATAATATAAGGGCACAACAATAACAATAGTGGGCTTCTTATGGAGCATAATAATAACAATATGGGGAGAATAGGGGCACAACAATAAAAATAAAGGCTACATTGACAATAGTAATGGGCGAATCACTAGTATGATAGGGACCTTACATGCCTGTCTCCATCAAAAAAGTGTTGTCCTCAATGCTGGAGTAGCTTTGGATGATTTCATATAAAATTATCACCCTCCCAAGTGGAATCTTTAGTGGTTAATTTCTTCCACTTCATGAGATACTCCGAAATTGATCAATTTCATAGCTTTTGAGTTCTTGTTTCTATGACTGCTTCAGGTTCAAATATGATTTTTCCTTCCTCGTCATGTTCTGCAATATGGTTTGAGCTGGGAGTTTGTCACCTTTAACATTTTTTAAGCATGAAACATGGAAAATTGGGTGCACCCAGGAAGCTACAAGAAGCTCCAATTTGTATGCCATAGTACCAATCTTTTGCAACACCTTGTATGAACCATAATACTTTGGTGATAATTTATTATCCTTATTAGCTTGCTGGAGGGGCATTTGTTTATATGGTTGCAACCATATAAATACCCAGTCACCAACATCAAAAATTCTTTTGTTGTGATGTTGATTTGCCTGTTTTTTCATTATATTATGTTCCAAAGTGAGGCTATCCTTTCAGATTTGGAGAACTTGTTGTTGATGTTCGATGTGATCTTCCATTTCTTGAACCTTATAATTTTCTCTTAAATATAATGTGATGGATGGTAGATGATATCCATAAATGGGGTCATTTTTCTTGCAGTATGGAAGGAAGTGTTATACCACCATTCAACTAGAGGCAACCATTTGACCCATTGTGTCTGTTTATTAGATACAAAGCAACACATATATCCTTCCAAACATTTGTTTACTATCTTAGTTTTCCCATCATATTGAGGATGATAAGATGAGCTATGAGCTAACTGAGTACCAAGACAGGAAAATAATTGTCCAAAAATTTCCATTGAAAATGGGATCTTTGTCACTTACAATAATCTTTGGGTTTTCCCATGTAAGCCTTTTGAATTTGTTTTCCACACAGTAAGTAGAAAATTGTATTGGCTTTAAATGGATGTGATAATGCACAATAAGGTGCATACTTGGTAAGTTTTGGTAAACTAACTACCATGATGAAACCTCTTTACTGTTCAGACTTTGGGTAAACCTGTGAATAAAACCCATTAACCACCCCCGCCCCCCAAATTGGCTTGGAATGGTACAGTTGTAATATGCCTGGGGTTTTAATTTTTTCAACTTTATTTTGTTGGAAAACCAAACACTCTGCCACAAACTTTTGAATATTCAATTTAAGGCCATCCAAAAATATTCCTTCTTAATCGTGTGGTAAGTTTTTTAAAATCCTGAGTTCCCTCTTAAGGGAGAGGTGTGCAATTCCATAAGAATATTTTGTTTGAGTTTGGAATTCTTACAAAGGTATAAGCAATATTTGTACCCTAATGAATCATTTTTCCAGCAAAATGTATTAGATGTACTGGGATCTTGTTGTAACTTTTGAATGAGTTCCCACACTTCTTTGTCATTCTTCTATTCATCACATGCTTTGTTTATCCAATCTATTTGGATAATAGAAATGGCACAAAGAAATGCTTCCACATCCTCATCCTTTCTTGAGAGTGCATCTCCCACAACATTTTTCTTCCCTTTTTTGTAGATTATTTCAAAGTCATAACCCAACATCTTTGTGACCCATTTTTTCCGCTCTTCTGAAGATAAATTTTTTTCTAAAAATTATTTAAGACTATCATGATCTATTTTTACCTTGAAGTGTCTTCACATTAGGTAGGGTCGCTATTTCTTAATTGCATGTAGTATTGCCAACATTTCCTTCTCATAAATGGGTATTTCTTCTTGCATTAAAACAATACCAATTGCATTTCCTGAGGCATCACATTCCACAATAAATATTTTGGTGAAGCTCAATGTAGCTAAGACCGGTGCCTGGCACATTGCCTCTTTAAGATGTTCAAAGGCCTTTGTTGCTTCTCGAGTCCATCAAAATGCATCTTTCTTCAATAATGTTTTTAGAGGTGATGCTATTCTCCCATAATTCTTAACAAATTTGCGATAATACCCTATCAACTCGAGAAATCCTCACAGATGCTTTATGGATTTGGGGATTTTCCATTCCTTAATGGATTTAATTTTGCTAGGGTCTACCTTCACACCTTCATGAAATACAATATGACCCAAATATTCCACCTCTTGTACTCCAAAGCAACATTTGGATATTTTTACATATAATTGTTTCTCCTCCAATAGTTTGAAAACCCTGTCAACATGTTGAACATGATCCTTCCAAGACTTGTTGTAGATTAGTATATCATCAAAAAATACTAACACAAATTTTCTAAGGAAGGGTTTGAAAATGGAATTCATCAAAACTTGAAATGTAGAAGGTGAATTGGTAAGGCCAAAAGGCATGACCGAAAATTCATAATGACCCTCATGTGTTCTAAATGTTGCTTTCAAGGTGTCTTCAGTCTTCTTTCTGATTTGATGATATCCTGAACGAAGATCAAACTTGGTGAAGTAAATTGATCCATACAGTTCATCCAATAATTCATCAATGATAGGAATAGGAAATTTATCTTTAATATTGAGCTTGTTGAGCCCCCTATAATCCAAACACATGTGCCATGACCCATCCTTCTTGTGCACCAATACTACTGGAGCAGAGAAAGAACTTTGACTAGGTTGAATTATACCATCCTTTAGCATTTTTGCCACCATACGTTAAATTTCACTCTTTTGGGCATAAGGATATCTGTAAGCCCTGATGTTTGGAGGAACAATTCTTGGCATCAAATGAATAGCATGATCATGATCACGAATAGGCAGGAGGTCTTCGAGAGTCTCAAATACCTTGGAATGATTGCCCAAGATATTTTGGAGATATGGAGAAATGGATGATTTCAATGTGGGAACCTCTAGCAAACATAATTGTGCAACTACACCTTGTTGTTATTTATTTATAATCTTTTTCATTCCATTATTGTTGATTATATTTACTGGTTTCCCTGCAATACCCCTTAATTCAACTTCTTTTCCTTCAAAAAAAAAATCATGAAAAGTTCTTCAAAATTAAGAGATATTGTACCCAAGGATTGTAGCCATTGGACTCCTATTACAACATCAACACCACCCATTGGAATGGAAATCATTGGGCTTTTCAATACATATTTTCTCATGGATAGCTTGATATTATGGCGCTTTCCAGAGAAATTTATGGTTCCTCCACTTGCAACCATCACATGACACTTTGGTGCTAGATATAGGGAGAAATTCAATTCCATGGCTATCTTACATTGAATAAAATTATGGGTATTGCCCGAATCAATTAACACTATAACCTTTTTCTTCCTGATATGTCCTTCTATCTTGATAGTTTGAGGAATGGTAATTTTGGCCAATGCATTACAAGATATGGTCAGATTCATTTCTTCTTTCTCTATGGTTTGTTCCTAGTGTATATCCTCTTCTTTTGATGTTTCTTGTTCCTTTTCTTCCTTTTCTTCCTCATCTATTTTGATTGTTCTCATTAAGTTTCCTTGATTCATGGCATACTACCTGTCCTTCCTGCATAAGGACTCCACCAAGCCCTCTATTGCAAGCATCTATACATACTGTTAGCGCTCAAATCTACCTTAGGCTGAAATAAGGTAAGACTCAAGGCCACATCAAACCACGCTCAGCCTCGTAGCTAGCCCTACGAGGA
>APFE030073970.1:0-12525 GCA_000404065.3 Pinus taeda | reverse complement strand
GGACCGATCTGTTATTTGGATTGGGGTTGGGTTGGGCTGGGAGTTGCGGTATCAGATTAGACTGGGGATTTTTTTATAAGGCTAGTAGTGTAGGTTGAAGGAGAGGAATGGTTCCTATTGGCTGATGCATTGGTCTCTGCCAGTTTGTCTGCCAAGTTGAGCTTTATGAAGTAGGGGGAGTCCATTGTGGTGGGTATGAGTTGCTTTGCCAATATGGTGGGGTATAAGGAAGATTCAGGAAGGAAACGACTGTGGTGACCAGTTTGGAAATGGGGGTTGGAATTGACTTTGCCACATGTTATACTGTTAAGCATTATACTACGGAGGCTGAAAAGAAGAAGTTGGGTCTGGAAACATACCAGATTGTCGCGGTTGCCACTGACGGCGCTGGTTGAGCAAATACACCGATTCTGGCTCTTCTTCTGCTTCCTTATATACTGCTTTCAATCCAGGAAGTGAGGGACAGCTTTCCATAAGGTGAACTTTTGTGCAGATGGCGCATGTTTGGACTGCATCCAATGGACACTCTTCATGGCTATGCTTCTTCCTGAATCTGGGACAGAATATTGCCAAATTCTGTTCTGCCTCCATTTGCTTCTGCTTGGCCTACAAAATATCAAGTTGTGTAGTTAGTGTCCTTAGTATATCAGTTTTAAAATTTTCCAATAAATTTCCAATTTCTACGCGCATTAATCCTTCTGGCGAGATTTTATTATCTCTTACAAACCGATCATATTCTGCTAGTTTTACTCTTGTGCTGCCTCTCGAGCTCCTGATACATAAATCAATAATGTCAACAAAACTTTCTTGATAAATATCTCTTTTTCCCATAATGTTTAATGTTTCAATCCATTGTTCCTTCATGGCCCTTATTAATGTTGTTTTCAACACATTATCAGGTAAAGGCAGTGATGCATAAGGAGATCTTTGTAGATTATACTGGAAACATTCCACATACTCCTTTAATGTTTCGTTTAGTCTAGCTATCATCTGGAATATTTCGTCCTTCAGTTCTCTAGACTTGCTATAGTCCTGATATTTTTTTAGAAAGGATTCTTTCATTTGTTCCCAGTTATTTATAACCCCACCACCTAATCCCATAAACCATCTTAAAGCAGCCCCTTTTAGCGTAGAGGGAAATAGTTTCAGTTTCTAGAGGTCGGTGGTGTAATCATATCCCCTGCACAGTACATCAAATTCAAATAAAAATGCATCCGGGTCTTCTAATGTAAGCCCGTGGAATGTAGGGATATGTTGAAGAGGGATTGCTTTCATAGGCGCATTTGCTGCATAATCCACTATGGGGTATTGTAATGTAGAGGTTTGGGTATTTGGCTAGTTTTGAGCCATTGGGTCGAATATATGCCAATAACCTTCTGGGATATATAGGAGGGTATTCCTAGGTTGAGAGGGAATGGCTTTAACAAGAATAGTTTTAATAGCACTTCCTCTATCTGGGATTATTTTCTGAGGAGATTGAGTTTCTTCAAAGATGATTTTTGCAGCACTTCCTTTGTCTGGGTTGTTCAATGGCTATGTTGTCTCAAGAGGAGATCTCAGTTCCTCGGTTTCCCTTGTCTCTCCTCCTCCTTCACAAAGATTACTGAAATTCCTTTCCTGTAATAGTTCTGGAGTAGAATTTTCAATTTCTTGAAAGTCCTGCTCTTCAGTTTGACTATGCACCTCAGCAAAGGCTACAGATGGTGAACCTGTGGCCTGAAGGGAACTAGTAGTCTATTTAGAAATAACTTTTGTGGGTCCTACTGAGGGCTGAGATTCTGCTTTCTTATAGATTTCGTCTATGAAGGTTGATCGGCCAAGGGTCACCGGGCCCTTAGCTTTTTCTAGCTTGGGTAGAGGTTTGGAATTTTTTTCTAGCTTTTTCTGCTTAGTCATGCACTCAAATTAACTACTAAATCCTACTTAAACAAACAGCAACAAATATAAAGGAAAGAGGGCAGAGGAGCAGGGCTTTTACATGCACTTCACGTAGGTTCTTACCTTCCGTTTTCAAAACCCAATTCTTCCCTAGCAGGTTCGTACACTACTCTGAGAAAAATAACAAATGGCTACTCTCTTTCCCCAGAAACGGTGCCAAAATGTGGAGCTATAAAAAGGGTCTCTTTCACCTCTAGTTATCTCACATTAATATGTCAATCCGGGAACGTTTTGTTATTTCAAAGAGTGTCTTAGTCTGAGGCTATCATTTTCTAGAGTAATGCTAGTAGCACAGTGTTTGAAAATACAAGAATAAATGGATGCTTGTTTACAGCTCAACTACTTCAAAAGATTAAATCACACATTCAGAACACTAAGCAATTTATCAATCAAGGGTTCGGTAGTAATAACCCATCCCTTTGGAAACTGATGGAAAAGGAAATCAGAGAACATATCATGGATATGGGAGCGGGATAGTAGATGCCAATGCTCACTACAGCCTGAGATCGTTCTTCACACCAATAACAAGAAATGCAATGGTAGATAAGAAATGGAATGGAAAAGAAATCGAACAGCAATGAAATGGAACAACAAACCTGAAATGGAACAGCAAACCTAAAATGGAACAACAAGTCTGAAATGGAACAGCAATTCGGAAATAGAACAGCAATTAAGAAATAGAACAACAACTAAGTCTAACAAGCCGTAACATCTTAGTCTATCAAATCAAATGCATTAATCATAATCTACAGGAATCAACAACAATCCTTCACTCTTAAGGACGTATTGAATAACACACACAAATGGAACAACACTGATTACTAATACATTATGGAACATCGCTGAAAACCATATATACACACAGCATACTCAAATAGTAATCTGATCCAGTTATCACCTCAGTTAGAAAGAATACGATTGCATTTCAAGATAGAACAACAGTATTCAGGAATCCAACAATCACAACGAACAAAACTTCCAAGATGAATTATGTAATGTTAAGGAACAAGTGCACAGCACAAAAGCTCTGTAATGGAACAGCAATAGTATTCTGTAAAAATAACAGTATTATATCAACACCTAAAAGAACAATAATATGATGCAACGTCAATACAATAGTTTTGTCCTTAGAAACCTTAATGAATTAAACATAACAGAGCATGTGATGTAAACTCATAAAACACACTAGATTACCAAATCACGTCGATAAGCAAACCACGCAAAAATCAAGCGTAATGGTACAAGAGCAAGTGTCCTCCAGGGCCGAGCCCTTAGCCTCCAGGGGTACACCGCTTGAAGTTATTCCAGACTCAAAGATGAAATAGTAACCAAGTTTGTATTAATGCATCAAGTAAAATTACAATAGAGCAGTTCTTAACAAGACACGATGATCAAAGTTTTGATCTTTAAAAGAAATTACATAAAGGCATAATAACATCTCCCTCCCCTTTAGCTAACAGTGTTGCCCCTTTTATAAGGGTAACAACGGAGATATCTAAGTGCAGAAATAGATAAAGAAGTGATCCTCCTGGGCTGATCCGCTTTGATATTGTTTGCATGCGGTCTCCCATCGAAGGGACAGTGGTTAACCCGTCTTTGTCTTTTCCTTTAGAACGACAACTTCTCATTTTTTCTCCTTCCTACATAAGGAAATGACAATTGTCAGTGTTTTCATCTTGCATATTAATCTCACATGTCTTATCACAATTCTTTATCGTTTTCCGAGTTCATGATGCAAAAAGGCTTGTAAGTTCTAATGAAAAGACATTGAAATAATCATCAAAACATACCTTCTTTAGTACTCCAGACAAGGTACAAGAAGGAAATTCAGAGTAGCTAGCTCACCATGGCCTAATCAAGATCCTAGTAGAAGAAGCCCTCCATACCCTTACAGTCCCTATAGCATGGGAAGTTTTCAAAAATATGACAGTTGAGGATTACATCAAGGCATTAGCCTATGATGTTAGTCCTGTTGTCAGTGAGGAGGGAGAATAGCAAGGAGGAGAAGATGAAGCTAGTGGTGACAGAGCAGAGCAAGAGAGGAAGGAGGAAAGAAAACAAATAGAGGAGGGGAGAGTTGAAGAGATAGAACAGGAGGTAGAAAAAGAGACAGAGTAGGAGGAGGAAAAAGAGATGGAAGAGGTAGAAAAAGAAACAAAGCAGAAGGAGGAAAAAGAGACAGAAGAGGGAGAAAAGGAGGCAAAGAGGGTAGAGCAAAGAGAAGAGTCCCTTGAAACTTTGGAAAGAGAAGTAGCCGCTGCTCTCACTACCCTCAGTACACCAATCAAGCATAAGCATAAGAGGAAAAGAAAAACCTCCATGTATTTCAAGGCAAGGAAGAGTACCAGAATTAAAACAGGCAAACCTCAACCCTCATCAAAGACTCCTATTTACATTGAAGAGTCACCAACTGCCAAGGTGAAAGAATCTCCTTATAAGACACCTATAACCTATGAAAGAAGGACTACAAGATCTTCTACATGGAAGGGGAAGGAAATTCTATAGGACCCCAAACCAGGCCTACATGAGGCTAAAATAGTCCTACAGGAGACACTTTCCAAACTACAAGAGACACAAAAACTTGAGGAAAATATGGGAGGACAGCTAAAGGTGAAAGAGGAAGCATAAGAGATACAAGAACCTGACCCCCAACCTAATCTTGACTCCTATTACTGACTACTTGAGGGAGGCAAGATAATCCCACAGAAATTTACAATTCCACTGTTTTTTGAATTGGAAAAAGAGAGAGTGAGAATGCATAGGTGGATGCAGATAGCCAAGTCCAAAGGATTTGAGTATATTGGCCACATGCAAGACAAACTCAGGGAAATGGGCAGGGAATTGAGTGCTCTCAGAGACAAAGAAGCCATTACAAGAAGCCACCTTGAGAATGAGAATGAATTACTAAGGATCCAGCTGCAGGAGAAAGAGACTCATTTGGCATACATGGTCAGCTTATCCATAGAATCATTACAATGCAAAACACCAGCCAAATATTATGGCCTCTATCTGAAGGATCAATGGCTTCAATTCCAAGTAAAAACTTTGGCACAAAGAGGCATAATGCCTTTCCAAGAATACGGGTAGTTCATGCATTTGTGTGACCAAAGCACCTCTGAGGACAAAGCAAATATGGTAGAGTTCTATCTACACAACATGGCCCTCATAGACCTTAATGTATGGGACCCTAATGCCAAGCTAGGGGATCTGCAATTAATGGCCATGGCATCATGGATGAACCATGAAGAATTGAGGGAAGCAGAAATGAAAAGATTATTAATAAAATAGCAGAATGAACCATTGATGATAAGAGCTGAGCCATCTGATCCTATGGCACTCATCAGCACACACAACCTGCTTGTCAATGACCCTCAAATTGCCCCTAAATATCTAGCCAATTATGAACAAGCCATTGCACACTTTGAAGATATGCTTAAGCTACTTGGGGATGACTGTGTGCATGCATGCATGAGAAGATGGAACACCCTACCCCACTTAGAGAATACCATTCTCCCATGAGGTTGAAGGAGGCATTGAAAAGAGTGCCAGTGTACAAGCACTCCATGCAAAGGTTGAAGATCAAATAGATTGGCCTCAAACTGAGTCCTCCACTCTTATTAGGCATGCTGGAAGGCAGAAAAGGAGAATAAGAGAAGGAGCAATGGAAGGACATAGACACAAAGACAAGATTTTATGGAGAACATGAGAAAACCACATCAGAAGCCTGGGATGCTAGGGAGGCCACCAGGGCCATGAAAAATGAAGAGATTGACTAGGTTGCTCAGAGAATGAGAAACACCTTCAGTAGGGGGTGATGATGAGCCTCATAAATGGGTAATTATATGGGCTCATTTTACCTCCTAACCTAGTCAAATCAACCATTTTCTTAGCTTATTGTATGATATTCTAATTATATTTATGCTTATAGGGTGAGTTGAGTTAGTTATTATGCCATGTGGTCTAACACGTATTTAATGCATATTATTGATGGACTTCGAGGTCAAAGTCAAGGATTTAGTGGTCAAAATGTAGCAATAACTCAAAGTAGATAGATGAGAGGACTTATAGGAGGGCATCCCCCTCATTTATTGCTCCTCACTTCGAATTCCCCTTCATTCAACTCGAAGTACAAGCAGTTGAATCATGCACTAGAAGGCAGCCGAGCAAGTGGAAGATGATTGATAGTTATCTCGAGTTTTTGGAGCCAAGCTTCCCTAATTTTAAGGAAGATGTTGGTAGCTTCAGATTTTTAAGTAGAGAGGCCTAGGGCCTCACTAGGGTTGACTTTTTACTGGTGTAAACTCTGTTAAAATTTCAAGCTTACTATTGTACGATAGTTTTATGTAACCTTGCTATTTTTTTATAATGAAGATGGAATCCCTTTTGAGCTAGCATTGAGTTACCTCAAAGGGCTGAAGCTCTTGGGTTAGGGCCCAATCCAAGTAGCCAAGCTTCTCTTTACTTGTATTTGTATTCTTAGCTTCAGTTTGTAGATTAGTTTGTTGTTAGATGTATTTCTCTTCTGGTTAAGAATAGGCTTCTTTTGATGATTTAGTAGCTTGCTTCCATTTGTGCTTTCTGTAGTAGGTTAAGCACTGATCAGAGAAGATTCAAAAGGCTAGCAACAGTGCCTTGGCCTCTATTCCTCCCTCTAGGACCATGATTTGAGGCAAAGTCTCTCTTGCTGCCCCCAAAACACAGATTTTCTTCATTTCTAGGACTTCTAGTGTTTGCAGCTCTCTAGTAGGTTGATAGTCCAGTTTTGCTTTGCTTTAGATATTTTTTATCATGTTCACTTGCTGATTTGAAATAGTCATTTTTCATGATCTCCTTTCTTACAGCATTTCCCAGCATTTCCTTCAATACATCATATTTTAGGCCATTTTAATGCAAAACTCTGTTTTTCCTAGAATGCACTCATTTCATTGGTTGCTAATTTTCTTAGTTGACTGTCAGTTTCTATGCAGCATATCTCTTCCAGTAGTAGGCTAGTTTACTAGAAATCACCCCCTCCATCTGATCCATGCCCTATAGGTCTCCCAAACCTCACCTTAATTTTTCCCTAGTTTCCTTCATTTTTCATAGAACTTCTTCCTCTCTCCTTGAGAAAACCCAATCATCTTTCTCTCTCCTAATGATTCATGGTAGACCTTAGGCACGCTAACACCTCATTCAACCTTCATCCACCTTTTCCACTCACTCTCATATGCTCAAAATAGCAGAAATTGCTCTCGGCCTCCTCCTGCAGGCCCCCTGTAGTTTCCCTGTTTTCCTCCTATAGTTTTCCTCTGTCCTCCTGTAGGCTTTCTTTTGAAGGCCGAGTTTGGGAAAAGTATCCAGAAGGACACATAAGATCTCCTAGGACCCATCCACACCCTCTTACATCCTCCCAAGCTCCAAAACAATCCTCTAACGCCACCTGTTCGCTACCACACACACAATAAATTAGATGCATGTTAAATTCACATAAAAATCCAAAAACATGTTTTTTGCTTATTTACTTCCAAAAATAGCATGGTTAGATGTTGTTTACTTCCTTGAGTAAGCAATGGCATTTATTTCATGGTTTTCATAGTGTTTTTGGTAAAAGTAGAATTAGCTTGTTAATTAGGGTTTACTAGGTTTTGCTTTACATTCTAGTCTTTCTCCTTTCTGTAGTTAGAATAGCATCTGTAGAGTAATCTTCCTTTCCTTTCATCACACATAGAGATTCTTCTAAAATCTATAGAAGTTGGCTTGAGCTCCTAGTGATCTTGCGTCGGCTGACCAAGTGACAACCTGCAATGAGAACTAGTACTTGTGAATATAGCACCGACGTTTCCAAGTTTGTTACAAACTACCAGATTGATAAAAGTAAAATTGGTAGGCTAGGAGTTGCAGCATTCTTGTTGCAATACTGGCACTCACCAAAAGGCGCTATAAAACTCCAGGGGCTAGCCACGAAACAACACTTGTTCACTTGATATTTGAGCAGCTGGTTAGAGCACAGAGTGTTAAGCGCCGAGTGATATTCGAGCCCCTAACTTCAAGAAAGACTACATATAGTTAAAACAAGATGGCAGTTACAAAGAGAGGTTTGGGCTTTGCAGAAGGAACCATCGATGAGGCCCCACAGAACCCCATGGTACATGATGTTCCCAAAGGTACTGGGGTTGTGCCGGAAATCTCAAAATCACCTCAAATGCTGAGACCAAAAAAAGATAAGCAGGCTATGGGACCAGTCCGCATTTCCTTGAGGAAGCCGTAGTTCGGTAAGCTCTCAATGGAAGAAGAGGGCAAGGTTGTCACCATTGAGACATATGAAGAGGAGGAGGACCTACAGGCTCTGATTACTGAGGTAGAGGAAGCAGAGGACATGGAAGAGGATATCCAGCTAGTGCACTCTGCAGCAAAATTACCCCAATACGTCCCTCCGTGAAAAGGGAAAACTAAGATACCAAAGGATCTGGATGCCACAAAGAGTGCACTCCAAACCCCGATCCTCCCTGATGGAATTGTGTTTGAGGGCTCACACCTCAACCGTGTGCCCACAATAAAGTTCGAAGACTAGGACCTCGCGGACAGCAAGAAGTTCCCACACTTAGATACTGAGAGCCTCATGAAGCAGAGCACAAAGGGGCTAGTAATAACATTAGAGCCATGAAAATGGTTGCGCGATGTGGAGAAGACCGGATTGATTCATCTGCTATGGATACCACACTTTCACTGCACACCCATCACCATTTTCATCATCAGGCAATTGCTTTACCTGGTGCATGATGGGTACTTATGGTTAGAAGAGCCTATTCCCATCACGGCGGCTCTCATCCACAGAATTTCTCGGCATCCCTGTAAGGGAAGGGACCCCACAATGATAGCAAGAAAAAGAAGTGATTTGGCTCTCGCAGAAGCCATGAAGAAAAAATATAAGCTCGAGAAGAAAAAGAGGGGTTACACCATCAACAATATCAAGGATAAAGGGTTGCGCATAGCCACCCAACTCTTGGTCAGGAAGGTAATGAGAAAATTATGCGGCGATGAAGTACCAGCACTAGTAGTTGTATTAGCTGAACAATGCGCAGAGGGGTCCCAATTTAACTGGGCCAAGTTCCTCTGCGAGGAATTCTTGATCAACGGTAAGGAAGCCCAGGAGTAGGGTAAGACCTTCCACTACGCGTGGTTGCTCTTGTCCATTTTGCTGGTAGCGGGAGAATTACCAGAGGACAGTCAATTCCCGAGCATTGAGCATGACTTACCAGAGGCTGCGAAGTATGCATCACTCTGGGCTATAAAGGACGTGAAGCAGATTCACGATACAAATATCTTCTAGGTGCTCATGGAGACGAGCATCTGCATGTGGATGAATAGGAGGCCATGCCTATCCCCCACAGTGCACAAAATTCTATAGAGCTTTATAGATTTCAAGGCGGACATGCACAACATCAAGGCACAAAAATATCCAGCGTAGCAGTGGACCAAGCTCCCATTCATCACCACTGATGATGTAATTTTTACAGTGTTAGAGACGTGGCCTCCCAAGTGGCACACCTCGAATTTAGCAGAATTGGAAAAGGCGGCATCACAAAAAAGAAAGGAGGAGGCCAAGCTACGTGTCACAAAGCTGGCTGAGAAGATGTGCAAAGAAAAAGCGGCAGTAGAGGTAAGGGCAATCCGCGAGGCAGCACAGGCAGCCACGAAGTAGATAAAGGCTACCAAAGCAGCAGCAGCAGCGTAGACAACAGGGCCACAACAACACAGCCATAGGAGGGCCAGGAATTGTCTACACAGGAGGTAGAGGACATAGACCTTGCAAAAGAGGGCGCGGACCCAAGCACAACTTCTACCCAACTCAAAAGGTTGTGCGTCATAGAGAGATCGGGTCAACAGAAAAAGGTCAAGGCCTCCAAACTAGCCATCAACCTGATCACGTTAATGGAAGGTGACCTCTATGACATCGGCGAGATGGTTCGCAATGTCACGAAGGAAGTGCTCCAAGAAGTCATGTCGAAGCAGTAGACTGTGTTGGGGGCCCTAAGGGCACAACTACAGGAACTACAAGTGTGGCCACCACAGGAAGGAACCGTAGCCACCTACGTCGCAGCAGGCACATCAGCAGCAGAACAGATGCTATGCGCAAGTATGGCCAATACCATAGTGCTACAAGAAGGGGCGCTAGCAGTAGAGAATGAGATCAACAGAGACACGGTTGCTAAGATCAAGGGACTTGACCTTAACTTGCTACCCTTCCACGGGACAAACTGTACCAACTGTAGGATGGAGTAACCATAGAACTCCATGCCAGGGAGGGTCGCACGATATAGGTGTTAAGTGAGCAAAACATCAACATCAAATAGTTCAGCCTACAGCATGACGAACTAGTGTCAAAGAACCAATAATTAGCGCAGATAGTTGATGAAGCATGCCAGCATGTCCCAGAGTTGTCCATCGTAGTGAACCTATCAACAGAAGTACGGATCCACTATTTGGAAGTGGAGTCCGAAATGCGTGTGAGGAAATGACGTGAGTGCAGCTAGAGTTGAATCTCTAGATTTCTTGCCGTGGTTGAAGGCGCAGCCTTCCACTCCCCCAGAAGTTAGAGAGTAGTGTGTTAGCACTATCCAAACAAGGTTGGAAGAAATTGGATGGGCAATGCAGGACTGTACTAGTATGTTGGACCAAGCCTTTGGCGTCCTCACATCCTTGTAGGAGGACCCCAACATACAGCACCTGGAAACAGAGGTGCAAGAACTTTAGGAGTAGTATGACTGTGTTCGAGGAACTGCGTAGATAGTTCTCCTCACTCAACAACTCACAAAGATGCAGCAAGCAAGGGCACTGAAAGAGTAGGTGGATGTCGCAAGACAGAAAGAGGCACTTCTTAAAATGCACGTCCAGCCATGGATTGACGAGGCCTTCACCATTAAAGCAGATATTGAGCACAAGCTCGCAAAGATCCAGGGGCTCTACACGCTAAGGCAGGGATTTGATCCACACAAAGAATCATCGGAAGAGTGTTGAGCCTCAAACCTGCACTTCTTTACACATCCTCTCAGCTTCCTTTTCCTATTCATTTCCTTATTTTGCCACTCATTCCCTCCATCAAATTGCTCAAATCATTGTATTTTAGGAATTTTTACATGGTTTGCTAATTATGCTAATGACTGTGTTGTTGGTTTAGAATTTTGGTTCAAAGTCCTGCGTTTCCGCAGCTCACACAGGGTTTCTGCAGCTGATCTCAGTTTCCGCAGCCAACCCCGGATTACGTAGCTGTTTTATTAAACGATATGTTCCAGGTGTCCTCTGGGAAGAAGAGCCACATGGGCAAGTTCGTGGAACCAAGGACATGGTGTGTGTCCTTCCAGCTCACCCAAACCCACCATAAAAACCCGTGGTCAACAAGGAGGCAACTACGGTCAACAGAAGTCATTGGCGGTGGCACGGCTCTGCGTGTTCTGTTTTAGAGCACGTGAAGAACAGGGGCATCTTCCTCAGCCACGAAGACAGTGGGAAACATGAATCCAACAGCAGATTGAATGCCCACAACGACCGTTGCCTAAATCCGAGGACGCAGCAAGATTACGTGTTTTTACACAGCTACTTGAATAGCTTAGTTTTCATTAAGTTAGTTTGCTTTCCTCTGTTATAAATAAAGCGTCTTTGAACGCTGGATAGTCAGCCGCTGATATGTAATTTTGAACTCCCCACTGTACTTTCTATTTTGATACATAATATATGAGAAGATTGTTTTCCATTTGAGCGTGTAACTGATCATTGAGCGAGCTGGAGTAGGCAGAGGGCCCCTATTTATTGAAGGCCTATATAGTACTCTTTAATTTCCTGCATTTCTTTTTCTCGTTTTATGTATAATAGTTGTACAGAATGCCTTTGATTGCTGTGTTTTGATCATGTACAATAGCTGTATATAAATTTTGAATTCTGCTTATTTATATTTCTGCACTTTTCCATCACTGATCAGTGTGTTATGCAAGTTTCTTAGGCGTGCCCGGGATAATTTCTTTCTTTTCTTTTTCATAACTAGTGACACTTGTGATCATCTTGTCTATGTTTCTGACCTTCCTTGTTTTGTAGCCTTTATTTCCTTACTATCATTTCTTTAATTTGCATAGTTGCTTTCTGCTTTTAGACATCAAGTTGTTTACCTATTGATGGTTTCTTCTCCATAATTTAAGATCTTCATTGAGGACCAAAATATCACTTAGCACAGCTTGGTTTAGTTGCTCAAGAACTCACAATTGCTTGGCTTATTTTTAATTGTTTCTCACATGATATATTCAGTTAAAAGACAAGAGGTTAAGAAGAAGTTAAAGTATTTGTGACTTGTCTTTCTTTTATGTAGATTTACTTCAGTTTCACATTGCTTAGTTTTTATTTTTAGCTAGATTTGACATAGATTTCATCTTCATTTTCTTGCAGCAGCAGAGATACTGGGCCAATGTCATTAGTCTTTTATTTGATGCCTTTATTTTTCCTTTAAGAGTTGATTTCATTTCAGTTGTTGTTCAAGCTTTCTTGTAGAATACTTTTAAGTTATGAGAAATCATTTAAAGCTCATCACAATCTCACACACTTCACTTGCTTTATTTCATT
>APFE030073969.1:0-10213 GCA_000404065.3 Pinus taeda | reverse complement strand
TTAACTAAAAAAAATTATTGATGGATGATTAACGTCCACTAAGACTAATGTGGTCTACGGGACCTCAAAAGAAAATAGTCTAATTATGATTCTTCAAAATCTTGTTTATGTGATCAAGGAGAAGGGAAAGAAGCACTCCAAGATCGTTATAGTTGGGTCAGATTAATAAGTCAAGAAGATTGGAGGTGTGGCTGATGATAGGGAATTGAGAGTGGATGTGAGTAAGAGTCGAGTTGTCTAAAAGGAAGCATTTTTCATCTTCCACCATCTTAGTATCACTAATCTGACAGATTTTATCGTCCCAAGGAGTCTTGGGAGTACACCACCATTCGGTTTCACTTCGAAGCTCATGATAATTAGTTCTTATCCTAGCAATATTCATTTTCTTCTTACTATTGGTCAACACAGAGAGATAATTTTGGTTATCAAGGGTGGGGTTGATCACCTCCTTATAGTATCTTAGCTTTCTTTTACCCTCTAACTCCTTATCATGCCACAACTTATCCTTAAAATTGGAGGTAATAGTACCTTTGACAATATCCTTGCTTCCCATGATGATATCCTCCTTAACCCCCCAATGGTTGAGCCAAGACTCGGCATCCTTATGCCACCCACGCTTGAGGCACAAGTGGCGGTTTTGACCAAAGTTAGAAGCAATCTTTGGGAGCCTCTTGGCTTCCATGTTGTAAAGCTTCTTCATATACATCATATATCTAAACATAGTCGTACTTTCAACAGGGGACAGGCCAAGCTTTTCCCAAATTGTTTATTAGGATTGAAAAGAGGAAGACTAAAAAAAAACGCTCTGGCGAAAATCGGCTGCAAACTCTGCTCTAGGGTTTAACGCCCTGCCCTGCTATTCCAGAGTCAGCTCTGGCAGCGCAGTTCATCAGACTGGCTGATCTCCACTGCAGGGGACGAGGACTGACCCGACAAATGCTCAGCGGGGGGTCCACAGGGACCCCATATTTCAAGAATATTGTAATGCACAAGCAGACAAGAAAAGAAGGGTTAAAAATCACGGGCCACGGAGAAAGAAAAAACCCAGGCAGCTCCAGAAAAGACAAGGAGCAGAAAATGTCAGCAGAATATGGAGGGGGTTCCAAACAGAAGGATAAGGAAACAGAAAACAGCACCCTCGGGGCTGCTACAAATCGTTAAACTGAGGGCTCAAAGCAGACCCAGGTAACTGATGAAAACGAGAAAGAGAAGCAAGGGAAAACACGAGAAGGAAAAGATAGGGAATCACCCATCACCTCTGGTACAAACAATGCCCCCCAGGGAGCCTGCAAGCCAAAAAAGAACGAGGCACTCAGAGTGGTCTGTACAGACCCGGAGATTCAAGCTCACAGGGAGCACATGTCGGAGCATGCGATCATATGTAAATTTATGGGGCTGTGGCCAACGGAGCGAGCCCTATGCCAATGGATCAAACAGCACTGGAGACCCAAAGGTGACATTAATTTACACCTAGGAGCTAAAGGTTTTTTTACTGTTGTCTTTACAAACCTAGAAGATAAATATAGGGTGTTCGATGGAGGTCCATATTTTTTTGCATCTGCAGGTCTCTATATGAGACCTTGGAAACCCAACTTCGTCCCTGAAAACGAGACCTTCACTCAGGTTCCTGTATGGATCCGACTTTTCTCCCTCCCCATATATTATTAGGGTTTAGCAACTCTCAAGCAAATAGGAGACAAGCTGGGCACCTTTATCAAAGCTTCTGAAGCAACTATTCAACGCAGATACACCTCTTGTGCCAGAATTTGTGTGGAACTGGACGTATCTGGAGCCCTGCATGAAGGTATTTGGCTGGAGTTTTGTGACGAAGACTATTTCCAGGCCATTGACTACGAACAAATCCCGTTTCGCTGCAGAAAATGCCACGAACACGGCCATCTAGTAAGAGATTGCCCTCTTAATAGATCGGAAGAAGCAAGCAAACCCTTGCCCGAGGTGCAGAATAAAGAGATATTCACCAAACTGAAAACCAGACAAAGAGCTAATAGAAGAAGACCAAATAGAACAGGGGCCGTCCCAAGCAGCATCCTCAACCCCTTCAGGGTTCTGGAAACAGACACAGACACAGAAGAGATAAGAGCGGATGAGAGGGACACAGAGGGGCCAGAGAACCAGCTAGAAAACAACAGGAAAGAACAGGGTGAAAACCCCCATAGTCCCAAAGACAATAGACAAGAACAGGAAAGCACCCAAGACGAAGATACAAAGATGTTAAACAGTGACGAGGGCAATGACGAACTGGAGCTAAACGAAGCTCTGGAAAAAGCAGGTGTAAACCTACCAGCACTAGAGGAAAACTGGAAGGCGCAAGGCATTGAAAATGTTCCAGAAGAAGAACTAAAAAATATTAGCGATCTCTTCATTGCAAGACAAAGGGCCGAATTGGCCAGGCAAAACAGGAGACTGGGAATAGCAACAGGAATAGGCAACCACTCCAAAAACATCTCCCTCAACCCAACTGGCTTCAAACCAAAAAAGAAAAGGGGAAGGAGGACAAATGGAGAGGTTCTTCATGACTTAGGGATTCTAATGCTGAACTCAGGTAAAATGAAGGCTCTAGAAGCCTTCCCGTCCTACCATTTTTAAACCTGGTTATCAATGAAAATAATATCATGGAATGCAAGAGGGCTCAACAACCAAGCAAAACAAAGACTCCTCATCAGGAAGTTCCAAACAGAAAAGCCGGACATTATGTTCATTCAAGAAACAAAATGCACTACCTCTCACATGAAAAGCATCAGTCAAAAATTAGGTAAGCCTCTCGACTTCATTGAAATTACCAGTCAAGGATGGGAAGGAGGTATCACCACCTTTTGGGACATAAGAGCAATCAGTGTCCTTGCCTCAGAAGCCACCCGTGCCTACATAGCAACGGAGATTCAAATCACAGGTAACTCTGAAACCTATCTCTGTGTTAATTTGTATGGCCCTCAAAGACTAGAAGAAAAATTCCATTTCCTCAACTCTCTCAGGAATCTACAATCTCGACATCATGCCTCAAAAATCATCATGGGCGGAGGCTTCAACATGATCACCACCCTCCTGGAGAAGAAGGGAGGGTTAAGAAAGCTCAACAGGGATGCAGGGGCCTTTTCCGATTTCATTGAGATTGCAAAATTGGTGGATGTGCAGCCTACCTCCAGCTCCTACACATGGAACAACAGAAGGGGTGGAGAGAATCTCATAGCCTCCCGCCTGGATAGGTTCCTCATCTCAGAGAGTATTGTTCTAGAGGGCATCACTGTCAATTTTGACATTCTCCCTAGTGGGGGTTCGGATCATTGGCCCATCTCTCTAGAGGCTGCCTTCCTGGGCACCCCGAGAAACAAGCCTTTCCGCTTTGAAAAATTCTGGTTACAACACCCTAATTTTGTCAAATTGCTAGGGAAGTGGTGGCAGGAACCACTTAATATCCAAGGAACCAAAATGTTCAAGCTCCAAAGCAAACTCAAGCATATTAAAAGCAAAATCAAGCACTGGAACATCACGGAATTTGGCAACATTTTTAAGGAAAAATCCATTCTAGAAGGCAAGCTCGAGAACATACATAAAAGTTGGACCTCTGGCAACATCACTGAGGAATCAAAGGAGCTGGAAAAATAACTAATGACCCAATGGCAACACAGAAGCCTACAAGAAGAAACACTATGGAAACAGAAATCTAGAGTGCAATGGCTTAAAGAGGGCGAGCAAAACACAAAATTCTTTCACAGGTCCACCCTTGATTACAGAAGTGCAAACAAAATTCTCAATCTTAAAAACGAAGCGGGCGACACTCTTCACAATCACAGGGAAATATCCTCTCTCCTCACAGAGCATTTCAAACACATTTCCCAGAAAACGCATGCAGATAGAGCAGAAGCAATTTACACTTTAACGCAATCCATCCCCAAAGTGGTAACAAATGATCAAAATCTTACCCTCCTCAAAGAAATATCAATGGAGGAAGTGGAGGAGGCCGTAAAGAGCATGCCTAATGATAAAGCCCCTGGCCCAGACGGCTTTACCATCAACTTCTACAAAGCTTGCTGGCCAACCATTAAATCAGAAATCTGGGAAGTGGTTGAAGACTCAAGACGCTCTGGAACCATTCTCAAATCGCTCAACTCCACCTTCTTGGCTTTAATCCCAAAGGAGGAGAATGCTCATACCCCTGAGAAGTTCAGACCTATTGCACTCTGCAATGTGATCTACAAGATCATCTCTAAGGTCATAGCAAATAGGCTTAAGCCCATCCTGCCTAATCTCATTTCAGAAGAACAGTCTGGATACGTAGAAGGTCGACAAATTCAAGACAATCTCCTCTTAGCACAAGAAATGGTGCACACTCTTCAGACCAGGAAAAAAGCTGGGATGCTTATGCAACTGGATCTCTCCAAGGCATTTCACAAGGTAAATTGGAATTACTTGGAAGCTGTTCTTATAGCTTTCGGCTTTGATCATTAATGGATCAATTGGATATTAGCTCTAATCAAGTCCTCCTCCTTCTCCATTCTCGTCAACGGTTCACCCTCAGAAACCTTCATCCCTTCCAGGGGCATCAGGCAGGGAGACCCTCTCTCCCCCTTCCTTTTTGTGATCCTCATGGAAGGCCTAAGCCGTCTCATCCACAAAGCCAAAGAAGAAGGAAATATCAGGGGTCTCCATCCTCTGCAATCTATTCCAGCCACAACTCACCAACAGTTCGTGGATGATACCCTGCTGCAAGGTACCCCCACGGTGAAAGAAGCACTGGCCTTTAAATCCATCCTAATTCTATTCAGCAAAGCATCAGGTATGGAAATCAATCATGCTAAATCTAAGATTTTTTTCTTCAATACTCACCTTGCAATTCAGAAGCATCTCTCAAGCATTCTAGGATTTAAGCGGAGTAATATGCCCTCTAAATACCTGGGTGCACCGCTCACATCCAAACCCTGGCAAAAGCATCATTGGGAAAGCACTCTAGCCAAGTTGGAAAACAAATGCAGACACTGGACGCACAGAGCCCTAAACTTTGCGGGCAGACTAGTCCTAACCAAGGCTATCTTGCAAGCCATACCTCATTACATGCTTTCCATCCTGCCTGCCCCTCAAGGCGTTCTTCACAGGATCAGAACAATCCAAACATCATTCTTATGGAAAGGCAATGCAGAAAAAAACAAATGGGCTTTAGTAGCCTGGAATAAGCTGTGCAAATCAAAATCAGTAGGTGGCCTCAATTTAATTGATCCCCTGACTTCCAATATTACCTGTGGAGCCAAGTTATGGTGGAGATGGCTTAAAGAACCTCACCTTCCCTAGGCGAGACATTGGAAGGAGAAATACACCCCCAATTTCAATGAGCAGGATCTAATCCGGCTTCAGGAAGTTTCGGAAGGATCTCCCATATGGAACCTAGCTAGACGCAATCGAAACATTATTCAAGATCACAGTTTTTGGGAAATTCGCGATGGAGAAACAACGTTCTTTTGGGAGGATGCTTGGCAGCAGCTTCCTCGCCTCGCAACGCCAGATTTGGAAAACTACAAAAGAGAAGCTCAGACAGGAGGCAACTATAGAGTTAATCAGTATTGGAGCCCGGATAACATCGAGCAGGAGTGGAGAACCTGGAAACCCCCGAACTCCATCAGCTTCACTGCAGATAATGCACAAATTCAGAGCCTCCTATCCACTCTCAACAAAAGAAAAATCCGATCTTCTTCAGTCAGGGATCAGCTCAGATGGGAAATGAGGGGGAACGGTAGCTACACCCTAAAAGAAGCTAGGATGCAATTGGAACAGAATGAGCAAGGGGAAACCTTGCCCTGGAGTACCAAGGTCTGGGATAGCCTCTTTTGGCCCAAAATCAAGACATTCCTCTGGCTCCTCATGAGAGAAAAAACCCTTACATGGGATAACCTTCGGAAAAAAGGCTTTTCCGGCCCTTCCATTTGTCCCATGTGCCGCAAGGCAGAAGAAACTATAAATCACCTGTTCAACTCTTGCAATTGGGCAAACAGCATATGGAAGTGGCTAGAAAACATCATGCAACAATCCAATAGGGACATAAATTCTATCCAGAACACAATTAAGTCAATCACAGAGTAAACATTATATGGAAAATAATCCCAGGCTTCATAACATGGACTATCTGGAAGGAACGGAACAGGCGTATTTTTCAAAATGAACAGAGGAATTTCAAGTTCTCGTAGCTTACCTTATCCACAAATATCCACGAATTAATCTCGGCTAAATGCACTGCGTCGCCCGACTCAAATCTTTCGCCCAGGGACCAGTGCTTTCTGGTAAGTTTCAAGTTGGAAAATGGGAACAACTCTCCAACTATAAGCAACAAGCACGAGCCACGAACTGAACAGCAGGGATGGCACATGCCCCCGACAGGCTTTCTTAAGCTAAATTTCGACGGGGCCTCCAGGGGCAACCCTGGTCCGGCTGGTATTGGAGGGGTCATCAGGAACCACAAAGGGGAAATCCTATATATCTACAGTCAAGCCTTGGGCGAAGCCACCAACAATGATATGGAATTCGCGGCCCTGGAAAAAGGCCTACGAATTCTGCATACAAACCGGATTGCCAATGCCATCATAGAGGGAGACTCAAAAGTGGCCATTACAGCGGCCAGGCGAATTTACAATGGCACTCCGGCAAGCAGGGTCACGAAGCATTGGCGCCTGGCTCAGGCAACCGAAAACATAGCCAATTCACTTCGTGAAATGAAAGGTCTAACCTTTTAGGCAATCAGACGAAAAGGAAACACGGTGGCAGACCACCTGGAAAACGTTGGGATTGAGAACCCCAATGCTCCGAGGGACAGCTGGTGGGACGACATCACATGTCCTGACCTTAAGGGAACCTGCATGCAGCTTGCTAGTAAGGACATCACCCAGGCAGAAAACGACGACGGAACAACAACGGTTCTCAGGTTTTCGGCAAGACACCATGCTGACTAAGCACACCACCTTAATTACGAATGAGGCCAAAGGACAATCGGCACAAGGCATATCCGTCAGTGGTTGCAGACCTAAAGATTTGTACCTCCCCTTGATCTGCTTGGATCCTCGACGCCGTAAACAAGGCAGGACACAGCTTACCTGGCGAGCTGCGGACGAGGGAGAGATCGGTGACAATAATCGCCAGCAATTATTCTCTGATCCCACCATTCATCCTCCTCGCTGCAATAATTACGACAGGACGGGCAAGTGGCCCTCCCATCCAATTCCCCCCTCCAACCATCTTCAGGCCTTCGGTTATTTAACTAAGTCCCTGGCAGCTATGGAAAGCATTGTTTTATCGTATTGCAAGGTGAAGCACTTTCCCTCTGCCAACACAGCGCTGGTAATCACCGTGGCAGTCACCTACGCCATGAAAGGGGATAGCTGCCGTAACCAGTCCGCTATAAAGGATCTTCATCAGGCCCAGGAAATGTATGAAACTCGAACCTCGCAGCGGAAAAAACGAAAGCTGAATGAGTTGGAAAGTAGCTTGAAAGCGGAGGAAGCTCAGGTTTCTGACCAACAACTGGGGAGGGAGGTGAATTGGTTGCAAGACCCGGGCACCACCTTTACGCGGGCCACCCAATTTGTCAGAACCCAAGCGGAGGCGTGGAGAATGAAGACTATGCTGGCGAAGGTCCTGGAAGCGCAGGAAGAGCAGGACGAACGGGTGCAGAAGCTCAAACGCCAGATGGACGCCATGGAGCACGACCATATGTGCGTGGTGGAAAGCATTGAGTTCAAGCTATCCTCGCTTGACCAGCAAGCTGACATTATCGGCAAAAAGCTTACTGTGCTCATCAAGCTCATGAGGAATGTGGTTAGCACCGAGGGTATTACTGGGGAGACCTCTGGCGTCCCTCCAAGCAACCCGCCGAAGCAGGGGTCGGCCACCCGCCGAAACAGGGGTCAGCCCACCGCTGATGGTTGCAGCCATTGTTCCCTTTTTGCTGTCATGGACTTTCTCCCTCTCGGGTCATTATGTACTCAGTTCTTGTTATCATGTACTCTGTTCTCTTCTTATGGTTATGCTGTATTTTCTCAGACAGAAGTATCAGGTTTTTCTGGTCATCTTGCTGGTACTTCTCGGCCGCCCTGCGTGGTGAGCCTGTTTTGTGAATGGATACCATCTTGGCTGCCCTGCGTGGTGAGCCTGTTTTGTGAATGGATACCGTCTCGGCCGCCCTGCGTGGTGAGCCTGTTCTCTTTTAAATGCCAATACATTCCCCAGTAGCCAAGCGTGCGGTTAAGCAGCCCTCTAATCTGCAGCAGCAGAAGTTTTGTAACATATTTTCTCTTTGTTAATACAAATGCTTATTTACACAAAAAAAAACAGGGGGCAGGCCAACTTCGATCAAGAGGATAGGATAGGGAATATTTCCCTTGATCTTGAGGTTATAGGTTATGAATTCCTTTTTAATCATCTCAAACTTTCTCCAAGACTCTCTAGATATACTGCAACCCCATACTTCACATCTGTATAAGACAACAGGGGCAACGAGAGTCTCAAAGAGTAACCCTTTTTTACTCAAAATGTAAAGATTGGTCGACTTACAATTGTTTTCTATCTCGTTAAGCTTTCTAGCCACTAATAATTATTTTCTCAATGTTATTATAATTATTATTATATAAATATATATAATATTATTATATATTAATATATATAATATTCTTATAATATATATATATATATATAATATATTTATATTATATATATATATATTTATTTAATGTAAAGCATTCATATTTTTCAATACAATTTAGAAATATTAACAAATTTAATTTGTTGCGTATTTAAAAATAAATTTAATGAAGTTTTTTTAAGTATTCATCATTTATAAAGATGCGAGACAAACAATTACTATATTTTAAATAACAATTCATCTTTCTTAAAGGTATTTGTACCAATTATCCTATCCTTTTGACTAAAGCTAGTGTTTCTCCCATTGAAAGCATGAATATGTTTTGCTTTTTGATCTATATGAAAAACCATTACAACATGGAAACCAACAGGTTCCGCAAAATTGCTTCTAACTCTAGCCAAAACCCCCACCTCTGGCTCAAGTCTGGTTGGCATAAAGACACCCAATCTTGGCTCGACTATTGGGGGTTAAAGGAGGAGATCATCATGGAGAGTAACGATAATGCTAAAAATATTATTACTTCCAAATTTAAGAACAAATTGTGGGGTGCTAAAGAGCTAGAGGGGAAAAGAAAGCTAAAGTATTACAAAGGGGTGAAAAACCCCACTCTTGCTAACTAGAATTATCTCTTTGTCTTGACTAGTGCTAAGAAGAAAATGAACATTACAAAGATAATGGTGTTTCTAAAAGCCACTACCTCTTCTTGGATATGTTATTTCTAATACTACAATACACAGGTGTTTTTTAATAGAGAAAGGATCACATTTGATCTAAATTGATCATGTCTCTCTCACATGGTTCATTTATACAAGGTATCCAAATTAAGTTTGTTCATAGGGTTCAATTATGTTAGGCATTTGACCCACTTTATTCACTAGGTTCACTCACAAGGTTTGTTTACGTAGGGCATCCATCCTAGTTTTTTCATATGGTTCATTTATGCATAGCATCTAACTTAGTTTGTTCACAAGGTTCTCTCATTGGTATTTTTAATGCAAGTCATCCAATATAGTTTGTTATTAAGGTTTTGTGTGAATCCAAAAAATATGAAAGATGGAGCATTCAAATATTCAAACAACTCATTAAGCCACTTTCTGGAAAATTTGAAACGGTAAGTCCACACCACATCATTTATTAAGAAAAATATATAATATGAAAAGTTCTCTAAATAAAAAAATAAAAAAAATGTTTGAATTATCATATTAAACACAATAGTAAAATAATATATTTTATGTGATTAACATTGCTATTATACCTTTAAATTATTAATGGCATAGTCTAACTTATAGATGAAATGATCTTTTTCACGACATTTTTCTCATTAATTTCAACCAAAATCCAATAGAGATTTTTAAAATCTTGAGTTTAAGTTATTTAATATGTAGAATTTATGTGGCCAAGGGTTTTTTCATGGTGTTGAATCCCTTTATTCATTCAAAATTGCATTTTAAATAATAAAAAATCACATTATTTCTTGAAATTGTTTTGTCGAATTCTTGTGAAAAAATCTATTTCATATACAAATTAAACTGTCAATATTAATTTAAGATATGTTTAGTTTTGAAATAATAATTA
>APFE030073955.1:0-20155 GCA_000404065.3 Pinus taeda | reverse complement strand
CCATTCTCATCAGTTCTTGAGCAGGTATTGAGCAGTGGAGGCAGGCAAGCAGTGGAAGAGATTTGGAGATCAGATCTGAGCCGTATTGTGTGTAACAGAGGTGGAGATACTTGTGAGAAGTATTATGCTGTGTAATGTTACATGACTCAATCATTAATATACAGATAGTTGGGGTTTTTAGCGAGATGCTTTCCCCGGGATACATACTGTGTTAATGTGTGAATGCTCTTGATGTTTTATTGATATTGATGCTGCTATATTGATGATCAACGTAGAGGAGCTTATGTATTGTGTATGTATTCCACAGTAGTACATGATCAGGATAATCTCCATTGAATATGTGTTTATTATTCAAAATTTCTACATATCTAACACCCATTCCCGTAAACATGATGTCAAATATGGAAATAACTTCTGAAAAAGTTATGCATATAGTGTGTGATTTCCATATACAACACTCACTTACCAATTATGCAGATGTTGTAGCCGTTATCATTCTCCCTTTGAATTATAAATGCCCCTCTGGATGGCTTCATCCAGTTGAACATTATTTCCCTTCTTGCTTTTCCATTAGTACTCTGTGTAACCAATTTCGATACCCTTGTATCCCCATTCATAGAATTATGTGTCAAATGTTTCCAGTACTATGTGTGTCGACCATTTCCGATATTGTGTATGTCAATTTCATCTGGTACTCTGTAAAACTAAATCTAGTACCCCGTGTTAAGTATTTCCGATACTCGTTTACCTTTTCTTGCTCAAGTTTGAGACTTGTTTTCACTATGAGCATGGGGGTGGATAGGCACGAACCAAAATTCCAGTCTTACAGAGAGACCAAGGAGTATAAATTGTGTAGGGAGAAGCTCAAGAGAGCTAGGTGGACTTCATTCCTCAGGAAATTTAAAGGGTATTATGAATATGTTTCTCTTGCTTTTAGTCAACATTTTTATGGTGAGAATGTCCGGTTTGGGGGTTTACAGTTTAAAGTAACCGAGACTACCATAATAGAGGCCATGAGTTTACCAGCCATAGGAGAGAAATATTTTAAAGGTGCAACCATCAAGAAGGAGCTTTGTCACAAATTCTTAACTCTAGAACACCAGAAACCGGACTGGACTAAAGGCATTCTAAGAAGTTGGGTCAAATAAGAGTATCGATTAATGCTTAATGCTCTGCAGAGGTCTCTGACTAGTGAGGGTAGGTATGTTGTTACCTTCCTTTATCATTTGAGACTTTTGTTAAATTTCGAGGGAGGTCCTGAAATGAATTTTCCTCATTTTCTATGGATAAGCCTAAATAAGATGGCTAGAGGAATTAAGTCATCCTCTAAAAATGTTCAAACTAGTACTTACCACCACGGGTTAATTAAACTATTAGTTGTCCATGAAATCAAGAAGCAGGGCAGTGACTAGAAGACATTTCAAGCACAACACTTTTCTCAAGTAGAGGGTTCCCAACACATGGAGGAAACCCTACCATAAGAGAGCACTAAGGACATTGACAACAAATAGGAAATCAGCAAGAAGCATCAGAAGAAATTAAAGTCCAAGGAGGCTATTGATATCCCTACTCCATGAAGGTCTGTCAACAAGTTGGATAAGGGTGAAGTTGAAGGTAAGAAAGAAACTTCTACATCAATATGAAATTCTTCAAAGAGTAAGAAACCTTCTATCGATTCACCCACTACAAGCAATATTTTGACCAGTGAGAAGAAGAAGAAAAAGTCAACTAGTAGTGACAAAGAAGTCATAGGAACCACTTCAAAGGAAGTTGTCAAATTACCCAAAGAAGAAACTCTTGCACCAAGTGTTAAGAAAGAAAAGAGTCCTAAAATTAATGAAGGCAGTGACAAGGCTCAAAGTTCTAAAAAGAAGAAGGTATATGTATAGGAAAAGGAAGCCACCAATACCCCCGTCATCTACAAAAGGAAAGAAGAGAAGGTTGTTCGAGGATAGTGAGCCATCAACACCTCTATGCTAAACCACTAGAAGTATGGCAAAAGCGGTAATAACTACTCCCACTCCTCTTATAGTACATTTGATTGATATCTATGCCTCTCCTAAAGGAGAACATGTACAAGGAGGGACACTCATTGAAACAGAATAACTTGTCACAGAAACTTTGCAAGAATTAATGAAAGAAGTAGAAGATAAGAGGAGATTGACTAAATAGAAAATGGTTGAGCATGATAGTTCCTTATTTAGGCAGCAGATGATGGCCATATTGAAAAAATTTAGAAGAAAAACGAGAAGCTAAAGGCATAAGTGAAAGAGTACAAGACATTGGATGACTATCTTAAGAAGGAAAATGAGCATCTTAAGGAGAATAGCCAGAGGATACAAGAGGAGCGTGACGAGGCCTCCACTAAGTTGAAGAAGGTTCTCTGTCTTGTGCATTTTACCAAATTCATTAGGAGGGAAACAAGGAAGAGGCATCAAGTGTGAAGGTCTTAGAACCAGATAACTAATACCCAAGAAAGGAAGGCTTCATTTTTGGAGATTTTGAAGATTGATCCTTTTTGCATGAGGGCATGTAATAGCTTGAGCATGGGGGAATGTTGGGTCTCCATTTTGACACTTATAATTCCCTAATTAACCTCTCTTTTTGACCTATTTTTCCTTGAATATATCTACTATTTGCTTATTTTCTCCAAGTATATGCCCTTTTAGCCTTCTGATGTCTACATGAGGTAATCTGTACTCTTCCAGTACTCATTTAGACAGGTTATGCATTATACAACTACAAAGCAAGTGTGGATAAGCTAAAAGAAATACATGAAGAAGTCCCAAAGGAAGCTTCCTCATTTAGGGAACTACTAGGTAATCCTATCTCTAACAATGTCTCCAAAATGACAAATGGAGTTATTGATTCAAAAGAAGATGGGTTCTAAGAAATTTTTGATCTTTGAACAAAACCTGATCTTGATTTGAAAAGGATTGTTAACAGGGATCATGCTGGTGTGATATCTAACAAATATTGTGAAGGTCTTGAAGCTGAGGTAGTCTCTAAGAATAGATCTTGAAAAAACAGATAAGAGGAATGAAGAACTACAAACATTTTAACAACAAGAAAATGGGTTAAAAGAAGAGATTCTCAAATTAAAGCAACAAATGAAGGAAGAAGTGTTGAAGAAGTTATGAGGAAGAAATATCTAGAAAAGGAAAAGAAATATCAGGTTGAGGTAAACATCCTAAAATGTAAATTAGAAGAAAAAGATAAGAATTTTCAATTTCAAGATAGCACTAAGATTTTGGATAATATTCTTAGTAGTCAAAGGTCTCATGCCATCAAATTTGGTCATGGTTTTCATGAAACTGTTGAAGGATAATCTAGTTCACAATCTGAGGCAAGGAATTCTAATGCGAAATTCGAAATGCTCAACAAAGAGATAAGAAGTCAACCTCATCAACAACCAAGGAAAGAAAATCTTCAAAGGAAATCATATACTCCTAAATATGGAAGTGTTAATTGATTTTCTCCTCTGATCAATAATGTTGAATGTTCTATATGTCATAATTATGGACACATTGCATTCAATTGCATAATTAGAATGTTTCAAACTAATAACCGCCTCACAAAAAGATCATCATCTTCCAAGTACTTTAAGTTGTATTGTTTTGCTTGCAATATGTTTGGTCACAAAGCCATTGATTGAAATAGAAGGAATATGAAACATATAATATGTTATGATTGTAACAAGTTTGGGCATGTAGGAAAAGAATGTAGGAACAAGCCTATGGATCCCCATAGACAACATGGTAAGAAATCAGATAAGAACATTAATGTCAGAAGACCTGAAAAATATGGATTCACCAACATTTATCATAATAAGAAGGAAGAAGAAGAACATATAAGGTGTGGTCTTTCTCTATGCTTATTTGAAGATGAAGAAGAATGGTACATAGATAGTGGATGCTCTCATGCCTTGACTGGAGATAAGAGTAAACTAGAGTCTCTCAGGAAAAACCAACATGGTAATATTATTATTGGAACTAATGTTTCAACAAAAGTACTCGGACAAGGTGAAGCCAGAATTAATAAAACTAGAGGAGCAACTGATGCTTTATTAGTTCAAGGGCTAAAGAAGAATATTCTAAGTGTAGGTCAAATGAAAGATAAGGGAAATATAATTGTGTTTACATCAAACAATTGTAAGGTTATGAATGAAGTAACCAGAAAAGTCATAGCAAGAGGATATAGAAATCCAGACAAATTATATGTTTTTGAAGAACGAAATTCTCACAGATATGAGAAAGATTTAGACTTAGAGGAAAATAAGATGGTGTCCATTGTAGTCCATTATTCCTTAAACTAATACTTCCAACTGTGACTGCAGAAGTGGTATGAGGTACTTGACCTCATGAGAATAGAAGATGATTATTAGGTCCTGAGGATTAGTGTTGTGCAATCTCAAGTGGAGTAATACATATGTGTCTTGATGATGACTCCCATGGTTGTATTTTATTTTTGTGTTCCTTTTACTACTGATAATGCCTCCAGTGTAGTAACAGTATAGAGGTACAGATAAAACAGACTCAGGGGGAGATAAAGGTGTAAAATTTCAGTATTTCACTTGCTATACGTGGATCCTATGAAGACAAGTCACGTATATACATGATTTCTGAACTGAATAGACACGTATATTTTGGTATGATGAAGAAACAAGCTCCAACTTTACTTGTTAGTTCTAGAATTCGCTGAGTATAGTTCGTAGAGATGACACAAGTTTAGGGAGAGCATTTTCTATGCTTCTAATAATGCATTGTTGGCATTATGTTTCCTTTGTACATAATGATGCTTATCAATGGTGATGTTGCTTATGTTGTTGAAGTTCTTGAATGATGACGCATGAGTTTCTAATCATAATTGTTAATTATCAATTATGGAAAGATCATGTAGATCTTGTTGATAATGTTGCTATCATGGATGAGTAGTTGATTAGGATATCTACTTGAGATCATATTGGTTCTTGATGAAGTGGTATTGGTGTGATAACTATTCTTGTATGAAAATTTTGGCTGAGAGAATGATGTTGCTAAGACATGATTATTGATATGCTACTTCTACATCTATTGGATGATACTTGGAAATATGGCATATTCTTATGATGTTGAAGAATGATGCTACACTGCCCTATATTACTTTATGATGCTATGCTTGGTCCTCACTTATGATGTTGTTGCTACATACCCAGTCACAAGTTGATGATTTTGAAGCTACATTATCTTATCTTGCATAATGATGATGAGTTGTTGCTGATAGATGCTTATGGTGCATATCACATGTGGTGTATGATAGTTGTTGATGATTAGCATGATCATATTTAGGTCTTTGGTCTCAGTTATGAATGTCATATATGTCATTTGATGTAAAGGTCATGTAAAGACCTATGATGTAATCATTGTAAAATTTAGTCATGTATGGACTATTATGGTCAAGTCCTTTTGGACATGTGATGTAATTTGTAACCCCACTATGCTTGGGAAGTTGATGTATTCAATTATGTAAACTCAATGTGATTGGGTTATTGACGTAAGTTTGATTCCTTGGTAATCGGAAAAGTAATATGAGTCATATAGTCATGTACTTCATTGTACATCCTTAATAAATTTCAACATGTGCTCACAAGGAGCATGGATAGTCTTCAGTGTTCATACTCAACAGTTCAGAGTTATGGAAACCTTCATTCAACATTGGTCATCCCTTTTCCCTTGATGTCAAAGTGGAAGTAGTAACTTGGTGTTTGAAAAGCTTGGTGTGTTTTACAGGTATCTACAAGTGGTGGTGACCAAACATCAAAGTGGTTTCCATCAAGTCCAAAGTGGGAGATAGCTGGCATTATGAATAATGTATTGTCCTTGATGGAAAACCTCTTGATGAATTGTCCTTTGATGGAAAACTACTTGATGAAGATGTCAATAGGATGTGTTTATATGTGATAGAGAGTTTCATAAAAGGAATAGTAGTTCAAAGACAGAGGAATGATAAATATGAAATTCCAAGAAGTATATGCAGGTTCGGTTAAGCAAAGTCATGTACACACGCATGTATGAAGAAGAAAAAGCACATATAGTTTCCCCACCATGGCATTATAAATACCAAGGGTCCTTACAATGGTATTTCCCTATGCTATTGAGCCCAACAATGGATGTTTTAATCTCGCCTAAGAAAACCATCAACTGGAGTATGGCTTTGACCTATGGTATTGGATAAGGGCTAGGATATACAAGGATATGAAGATAAACGTGATAGTGTGTGCAAGTGATGAATATTTTATGAATAGCTAGATCTGAAGAAAATATGCATGTAATGGGTTGCTAATTTGTTTCTTGATCTAAAACTAAGCATGCACCCAGGAATGTGATGATGGATCATATCCAATAGATCTAAGATGACAATCTTGATTATGAGGTGATTTGATTTGTGTTGATAGTGTCTTGACACATTATTTTTCTATGTATGTCGAAATATGAGTATGTATGTAGTTTTGTGTTGTAGCGAAGGTTTGTGCCAGTAATTGCAAATATGTAAGAATGTTTTACAACCTAAAGGGAACATATACATGCGGGTTTGATTCTGATAAGTTGTGTATATATTCTTATCTACACACAGGTTGTTTCCCGAAAAGCGTGTATATACACGGGTTTGTTTTGAGGAAAGCGCGTACAAAAACTAGGGTTTTGATGAAAAGGATGTCTAATCAATTTAATTAGTCTTATTGTGTTTCTGTTGTTTGTCAATGAAGTCTTACTTATGATCCGGGCTTAACAATAATGTTTAAAAGATGAATTGACTGATTGAATAATGATGAAGATACTTATTATTTGTGATTGAATTTCAGTTATGGTTACGTGATTGTTTTAGAATGATGTAATGGATAGGTATATGATTCAATATTTATTTCAGAGTGACAGTGGTTCAGTTTTCAGGGTTCATTGTTTAAGATATGTACATTGGTATGCTTCATGGAAATCAAGTACACATGTGAGTTAACTACTGTAAAGTAGCGTATATATTTTGATATATGGTTGATTAGGTTTGCGGTAATAGAATTTGGTTTATGTGATGTTCAGTATGTTGATTGGTATTCTAGTTACAGTGATCTAACTGTTCTAGTTGTTTAAGATGATCTATTTGGGTTTCAATTGATTGGTTGAGTTTTAGTTAATTTGGTTGATTCAGTTGGGTCAAATATTGTTGGTTTGTTGCAGTAATCGGTTTCAGCTTTGATATTTGTTTCGGGATTAAATGTTGGTAGTGGGCCTAGTCTGAAAAATTGATGAAACGTGGCCTATAGTTGTGATGGATTGTATTAGGTGGATCCATTATGAAAATTTATGAAACATGGTCCCCAGAGGTGTTGAAGGTTGGATCCTTCAGTAAGGGAATTGAAGATTCCTTCTAGTGGTAGTTGGTGAATAAGATCAAGGGGTTGGAGCTTCCTTTCGGTGGGTTCTGGTAAACGAGATCAGGGGGTTGAAGCTCCCTTCCAGTGGGTGTTGGAGAACAAGAGAAGGTTGTAGCCTTTAGTAGATGGGTACCTGTGCGCTGGTATGAGTTTGTGCCAATACAATATTGTAAAGAAGTTTTCATTATAATAAAAGATGAAGGCAGAGACGACAACAACGGTGGTTTTTTCCCACATTGGGTTTCCACCTAAAAATCCTAGTGTTCATATGTGTTGATGTGTTACTTATGTGTGATGGTTTATTTTGTTCTTACTACACATGGTTACTATTTATTTAATGTTTAATCAAGTATTGATACACTGGCTCAAGATAAACAGATGATGAGTTAACTGAAAAGTAACTTTACCTCATATACGTTATTTGTTTGAATAACAGTTGCGTACATACCCAAGTTCCCTTCAGTAAATTCGTGTACATAAATATTGATATGAGATTAAAAAGTTTAATGATTTGAAAACACTGATTCACCCCCCACCCCTCCCAGTATTTTTCCCAATAGGGTTTTTATCTTTTGGTAAAATTCTTAGACCTAGTTTCAAGCCTAGTTTACGTTCTCTTTTTTTTTGGTATGCATGCATTTCTGTTGGGTCTGTAGGTCCGCTCTTGGTAATTATAACTAAGCTTTTTGATATAATTTGGAAGCTTTTGGTGGCAAGAGAAAGGGAAGCCCTTTGTTCACTAGTGTTTTGGATTCTAGAGATGGGAGGAGGGCTTGTTATTGGGCCTTTTGGGGTTTTAACTAAATTAGTGTTAGGGTCCAATCCTAACCCCTTTATTTATGTAATAAGCCCAAGGGGCCTAGTCAAAGTCATAGTTAGTTAGTTGAGTCAATAAAACTTGTAAGTGGTTATCCGCATTAATAATAATTGTAAGTGGTTGACCTACATTATAGAAAAGTGACCACAATTAATTATAATCAGGCCATAGTTAATAAATAAAGTGGTTAACTTATGCTATGCAAGGGGCCATTAGTAGTTAGGGTTTTGGATGTCATTAAGCTATAAATAGTCTTAGATAGTAATGGAATAATCATCAAGTCTTATTTTAATTGAGTTCTGCTTTGTTGGAGGTTTCCCCTCAAAGAGGCAAGTGAACATTGTATTTTGATTCTAAATAATAAAATATCTTTGCAACTTGTATCATTTCATGTGATATTTCTATGTTTCGGGCTATATTGTTTCATATTTCTGGTATTCTGGTTATCTCACAGGTAAAGTGCATAACAAGTGTTATCAAAGAATTTTCTAGGGCCAGCTGTAACTCCAATTTTTACATATTTTTTTTAGGCTAGAGACGTGTTCTAGTGTCTTTAAACAACGGGATATGTCGTTGAGCTCATAAACCTACAAATTTGGGGAGGCATGCATACAATAACTACAAGAAGTGGTCACACTTGTTAGACTCCCTTGTAACCCTTGTGGGTACCCCTTTTGAGTAATAGCACATTATATAGAACTGTGCACAGACTTCAGTTCCACATACCCTTGGGTATATTGAAAGCCCCCCTCGGGTAACCTAAAACCTAACCTTAGATAAGTTGTCAACTGCCTTGATGCTACAGTACACTGAGAACAACACTCGGGGGTTTTCACGTACAATAGGGTAGTCAGGTAGTACGACTAAGGGTACCGTAGATCCTCCTTAGTTAGTACCCTAAAATATTGGGTCGAGTACTATTGTTGGAGCCCTACATAAATTGCGATTTATAGCACCTGACACTCCTTTGAGACCATAGTTACGTCATCTATTTAAATATCACCCCTGCTTTATTGTCAATATCAAATCCATTTGTTGGGTTTCAACTGCCACTATCCAGATTAGATCCAACAGTGGGGTTTTGTCGTCGTTGTATGGAATAGATTCAACAGTTGGGGTTCTCATAGCACAAATCCGACTCTTTGTGCAGTGAGGGTTTTGGCCACCATAGTCCAGATCAAATTGTTACAACGCATTCTACAATACCAAGACCTTAAGCTTTCTGTTATTATAGTCTCGGTCTAATTTTTGCAAGATAATTAATAATATCAAGATTTATGGAATTCAACCACTGCATTATTGATTTGCTTGGAGTAAAACTCCCTTCGGAGTAAAAAAAATAAAAAAAATCCGGGGCCATCTCGGGATGCTTGCAAGAGACCTATCCCATAAGATTTAGGACAACGAGCTGGTTGTAGTGGTACCATTCACTTGTAAACCCCTAATTTTTAGGTGGTGCCAAATTTTCCCTGAAGCAGCTTCCAGTGACCCACATCACTAGACTCTTGAGCTTGCTCTCTTTCCAAGCATACTACTCTTAAGTAAGCTCAAATTTTACTGGGGCTAGTGTATGCTTGGTACCAAGTCTCAAGTTATAGCTATAGAAAGGGCTGCTGAGGAGGTTGACAACCTTGAGAAAAATGCAATGAGTTCTAGGAGACCATTACCTCCCAACTCAAAAAACTATTGACCGCTATAAACACGCCTCATGAACCCATGAGAGAAGAGCATAGTTTTGATGCACACATAGAAGGAGAATCCAACCATCACATTCATTTGCATGGAGATCATCAATATTCGAGCCACCGGACACTCAAGATGGACATGTATAAATTTGATGGCTCTAACCGTGCAGTATGGGTGGCACAAATGGAACAATATTTCTTCCTTAATAATATTTAGGAGGATGGAACTAAACTACATGTGAGAGCCCTTTACTTAGACCAAGAGAGATGGAAGTGGTGGTAGTGGCATTAGAAATGTTATCCAGGGAGGAAAAATTGGAACATGTTCTCAAAATCCATCTATGACCTCTTTGATCAGGAATCTCACCTTCTAGGTTATCTCACTAAGCTCGGAAAAACAGGTATAGTATAGGACTATATTGTAGCTTTTGAACAATTGGCCATTAGAACTGAAGGACTAGGAGATGAATTTTACTTGGATTGTTTCATCAATGGCCTAAAGGAAGCCATCCAAGTCCATGTCTGAATGGATCACCCAAATACTTGGTTGGATGCTTGTCGCAAGGCCTTAGATGTGGAAGTCACCTTAAATGCCTAGTCCAATCATCCAAATTTCGTCGCAAACGAATATTCCACCCAAGCTATGGGCCCTACCCAAACAATTAAGGTTCAAAAGGTGTCACCGACAGAAATGAATGAAAGAAGGAAAAAAGGACTCTGCTACTACTGTGATGACAAGTACTCCCAAAGACATAAATGAAAGGAACCAAAATGATTTCAAATTTATGCTACTAAAAGTAACTCAAACAATGAAACTCCATCCATTAAAGTGCCCGAGGAAGAAGCAGGTGAACCCCAAACCAACCCAGACAATTGATGAGCCTCGGTATTGCAACAATAATGTTGCAACTCCCAAGGCTACCAACCTAAATTATCGACATGGGGTTCATACAAACTTAAGAGATGTTGACACTATATGTGCAACATGCAATGTGTGCTTCTTTTGTTGATTTGATGCAATGAAGTGAATGCCATGAAATCCAAGCCTAAACTAATTGCAGAGATGGAAATGTTACTCTATTTGTAGAAAGGAAACCTAATTACTTTTGGATAGAGGAAATACTAGTTACATTTTCAAAAAGGAAAGGCTATTTTACTTTGCATGAATGTAAATGTTAATCCTATTTGCAGAAATGTAAACATTAATCTATTTGCAGAGTGTAAATGGTACATCAAAAGGAAGCCTAGTCGATGCAATAGAAATAGCAATGTTGGAAATGGAAACCATAGCTTAAGATGTATAGAAAAAATTAAATCATTCGTCAATCACTGCATTCAAGATATATTTTGTCAACAAATTTGATAGGGTGCTTCATAAAGTAATCATGAAAATCATCATTATGCTCTTCAAGTCATGAATATGTCCACTAACCATAATTGCAGAGGTGAATTGCAATCAAGAGGCAAGGCACAAGAGGTATTTTGGTCTTAATCATGGATTCAGAGCCTAGGGGTCATGATTCAAGCCTAAAAGACAAAAACCAATATTTTGGATTAAATCTGGTCAAGTTTACACACGCTACAAGAGTGCTACAGGAGGTGCTACAGAAAGCCCTGATTTGCTACAGGAGCAAGATAACTTACCGAATGCCCAAGTAAATAAAATTCAAATGGATTGGGCATTTTTTATTATTAATTAGGATGTTTTAGGACTCCATTCCAAGTGGAATCACTCCAAAATACCCCTGTTAACATGTGCTTAAAAAAACCAAAAAAATACTACTCCAAAGAATGGAAATTCAAGAACTAGTGAGCTAGTTAACCTACCAAATGCCTAACCTAATCAAGTGAAAATACTATGGGGTAAATTTTGTTATTAACTTGATTTTTTTTATGACCAAATAAAAGTGGAATCAACTCAAATGATGCTCATTAACATGTTCTAAAAAATAGCATAAAATTACTACTATTTTGCCACATGGGATTTCCATAAATTCTAGATTTGTGAACTCGTAAACCAATCAAACTAGCTCAATGATGAATATGACTTTTAAAAGTTATTCTAAGGATGAATTATGCTTGTGAATCTGAAATAACCTAAAAGACAACTCACTTCAATCATTTAACCAATATGACCTACAACAAAAGAAACATGAATAATAAATGCATAAATAAGAGATGAAAGTGAAAAAGGCATTCAAAGGAAATAAATAAAATGTACTAGAGGGCTTTGAGGCTCTTGATATGTCCAAGCCAAAGGAAACTCATATTTCTATAAAGGAAAACAAGATTTATAAGCTAGTAATTGCACCAAAATTCATTATTTAAATCCATCTAAGTACATCCCTGCTAGAAATGAAAGTGGAGCTACTAAATAAGAAGTTTTCTCCACAAGAAGACTAAGAAATACATGTCCCTAGAGGAAAATTCGAATTGGTACTTATACAAAGTGATGAGGAAGAATTATCCTTGAAAGAAGGAAGCTTTCCCCTCCAAAATCCCACAAATAGTGTATCTGGTTCCCAACACTAGGAATCTACATTAAATGACAGGGAACACATTCCTAGATTTTCTCAATCAGTGGAGCTCCAGAATTTGTCAATAATTTCATGATATTTTCTTCATTTATTATCCAATTTTTTTCCATCCTATAGTATGGAGAAAGTCCCTATATTATCTCATTCAAAATTTACTCCATATTCTCTCAATATTCTACAAAAATAAATAATATTAGGCACATAATATGCAATTACCTCTAAACCTTCCTAAGAAAATATTAAAACTTAAAAAACATTATTAAGTGTAGAAGGATAGTCATATTATCTTTTTTACTCATTAAACTTAAAAGATCATTCGAGCACTTGTCCTTTCGAGCTCGTTTCCAATCGAAAGTGATAGAGTCATCTTTGTTTTTTTCTTGACTTTTAAAAAATGAAAGAACATAAGTCTTTTATGCATCTTAATAATTGATTTCCCATGATCCAAAACATCCTGTTAGTCTTTTTGACCAAATCATGAGTTCCCTTAAAAGGACATTTTAAAGCCTTGAAGTCATTTGTTCTGTCGACTAAGACAAGGTCGTCATGGTTGAACCATCTAGTTCACCCAATTCCTCTTCCTCTCCTCCCTTTAAAAGATTATTCAAGGAGCTATTCCCTAAGCTATCAGAGTCACTTGAGGACCAAAATGTTGAACTCACAATTGTTTTGAGTGTTCAACCTTTGTCATCTCATCCTCTGCCTACCTTCGATTCAGGGTCATCTGCTGATCTTGGCCCAGAATCTCCATATAATCCCGTTCAAACTCCAGAGAACTTGCCGACCACTGACAGTCAGCTTGGACTAGTTATCTATCCTTTGAACCCTCTATTTGACGTTGTTGAAATATCACCGCAATGTCCTTACAGTCCGTATGACCAACCAAGTGTTCCTTTGGAATTATCACCCAGTACACGTTCGACCATTCTTCATTATTTGTTTTCGAACATGGAACACGAAGGTGATGCTCCAGTCACTTCTCCAGATGAGTCTGAAGTCTCTACTCCACACATTGTTGAGGGAGAAGAATTGCAATTGCAGCTTCCTCTGGAGGGTTTCCCTTATTCAGAAGGTATTCCCCTAGTGTGCCACCTAGCTATGTGTCTTTGGGACACTTAGTTTCAGGCACACCTAGTGCCTCATCACTCTACCATAATCTTGTTTGGGCATCAGGCACCAGGCTTACATTAGGTTCGTTCGTCACAAACACGACCTCCCTACCAGTTTTTACTTCAGTCCTGGTGCAACCCACCATCCTGAATACTCTTGTATCATCAATCTCAGTTACACATTAGCGACAACCAGTGGTTACAAAGATTGTTTCCGTCAGTTCTTCTGTCGCATCAGTCAGTGGCTAGATTGTGCCACCGCCTAAGGGGCAGAACCTAAATGTCTCTATGGTGTCAGGTTCCACTAATGTGAGCAACTCACAAGTTCACATGCTTGGTATAAATCAACCCTCTTCTGGTATTATCTATAACCCTGTTGACCCTATTGGATCAAGCAATGACCAATACCAACAGGTGCAGAATCTTGGTGGTCCATCTGGATCGAGCAATGTTTAGTATCAATAGCCCTATGGGGCTCAGGTCTAATACCAAAATCCTTACGTTCCATATGGTTCTCAAGGATTTCTTAATCAACCTTACACCCTCCAATTTGGGCAATACATCTAACTTGGCTACGACCAGATTCAGTTCGGTAATTTCCTGGGCACTATTCAAGTACCCTTTCAATAGCAAGGACAACCTCTACAACAACCAGGGTAACCTTTGTTATCACAAGGGAAACCCTTGTTGCAACAAGGGCTTTCCACGCAACAACAAGGGTAGATTATCCCGCAACAAGGTCACTTGCAACAACCGCAAGGTCAATCCTTTCAATAGTTGCAGTAGGCCATGTAGCAGCAGATGCAATATGCTTTGGATACCTTTCAACCCATACCCTCGCAAGGCAAACCACTGTAAACCCAAGGAAAAAAATTTCAATCGTAAGGTCAGCACTTGCAACAGCGAAACCAACCTAAGCAGTGGCGACCCTTGTATACATATCAACAAGGTCAACCCTTGCAGGGACAAGGTTAAGGTCAAATCCTGCAGTAGCAAGTGCAGAATCCTCTTGTCCATGCTCAACAGGTTCAGAATCCTACCGGCCAAGGGTGCCAAGTACAAAACCTGCATGTCCAAGGGCAACAATTGTATTAACCTTATGCCCAAGGACTGCAAGTTCAGAACCCTCTTCTTCAGGGACAACATGCCCAACATCCCTATGTTCTAGGACAACAGGTCCCATATCCATATGTCCAAGGTCAAAAGGCTCAGCAACCTTTTAACCCATACGTTGCCTATCAACAACCAGTGCATGCATAGTTTCAAGTTATTCAAGGTCTGAATCCTCCCTTTGGTCAAGGTAATTCACAATGGGGGTAGCCTCAGATGCCATATGGCCAAAATCCCCCATTGTGGGGCCAAAATCCTTACCAACAGGGATGGGCTCCTACTTATGGACCCGCTTATCGACCTCCCATGCCTTTTAACACTTAATGACCCTTTTTGGCTACACTTGAGTTCCCAGATGTATCCTTCCTTATGAATTATCTGATCCTTCATTTGTCGTACTAGCCTACAGTGCCGTCCAAGATACCAAGTGATTGCCCAAAGTTCGATGGAAAATCTAAAGAATATCCTTAGGGCCATGTGATGACATGTCACCTCTGGTGCTCGTTGAACTCGTACGCGGACGATTCCATTTGTCTTCGTATTTTCCAACAGACCCTCACAGGTGTTGCAGCGAAATGGTACATTGAGCTACCTTGAAGTACTTTCCATGAATTCAATTCGTTAGCCATGGATTTACTCACACATTTTCAGCTGTCGATTCATTATGAAACTGGCACCTATTTGCTCACATTGCTTAAGCAAGATGTTGTGATGCACATCTCTGATCATATCCATGAATGGAGACATAGACGTCACCTGATCATGTTCGATATAACCAATCAGTTTCTTACTGAATGGTTTACCAAATCATTTGTAGCCCCAATTGCTCGAACTATAGCTATGGGTGGATGCGTCACTAAGGAGAAAGCCATTTCCCATGCACAATACTTGGATCTTGTCTACTCTTAGTCTATCACCTTATACGAGTTGTTACCCAATGCTCCACGACCATCATCCAATCCCACAACATCAATGCCATTAGTTGTTTCTCCCATTGATGGAGTTATTGGATTAATATCCCAGAGCCCTCCTAAAACTTCTTCCAAACAGAAGTCTGTCTCGAATGCTGATCCTAATAGCTCATGTCAAAATCCACCAGGCCTTGGTAAAACCTCAGAGGTCCATGCTGTCCAGTCTACCGCAATGGACAAATCGTCAAAAGGAAAAAAGAAAGGCAAAGGCAAAGCTAAAGCCAATGCCCCGAAACAGGGTCCCCGCCCAAATTGTCTGTTGGTGAATCTTTGCAATGGAAACCTAAGTATCCCTGCCTCATTTGCGAGGAGGATCACTATACTAAGGATTTTCCATGATGATCTGAAGTTAGTCTCCTGCTCAAAGGGACCCCTACTATCCTTAAAGAGCCATTTCCCTCTCAGCGGACTCAAATGGTAGACCAACCCCGATCTGCTTCCTCTGGATCTCAAGTGTCCATGATGAGCACGCCCATTAACGTGGCTACTCGATCAAAAGATTATCAAACTCCAGCTCCAGCAGCTGGGAAGGAAAAAGAATTTGCACCTTATTCTTCTACCCCGAGTTCTGACCCTATGGAAATTGAGTGCCCTAACCCTAATTCTGTTATGCGGCCACCCTCTCGAGGTGTGCTGCGGAAATCATCGTATAATTCCAATGCCTGAGATGCTCAGCACTACAATATTGTTGAATATTTGGCTTAGGCGTTGTCAGCCATGTCGGCTCTCAAGGTACTCCAAAGCTGCCCATCGCAGAGGAAATATCTGTTGTCAGCTATCGGGGGCATCGATCCCACCAATTCTTATTAGATCCGTTTCGATCTGGAGAACCATGTTCCATGACTCCCTCATCAGATTTCTTTTCTTATTTAGGTAATCATTAACAATAAGACCATCCATCGCATTGTCATCGATGAAGGTGCTTCCACCTGCATCATGTCAACTGCCTGTTGGAAGGCTATTGGTTCCCCTGCACTGAACCAGACTCCAAACACTTTGGAAGATTTCAATGGGCATGATTCGTGACCCTTCAGTGTCTTACATAACCTTACCATCACCCTGGAAGGCAAGATAGTTCAAGTAGAAGAAGAGATTGTTGACGCCAATCTCAATTATAATCTTCTACTTGGCCAAAGTTGGACTCATGCCATGCAGGTCGTGGCCTCCTCTTTATTTCGCGTGATTCATTTTCCCCATCAAGGGAAGATTGTCATCGTCGATCAACTGTTTATCTTTACTTCTCCCTTCTCAAATGGCAACGTTCCATACGTCAAGCACTCTGGTGCTCCCTATGAGAGTGTGGGGGCAGGTCTCTTCAAAAATTCTGCCTTAATGGGAATTTTTCCACTCCCACCTCCTCATGTTACCTCTGTCAACATGTTCTCGATCAAATCTGATCCCTGGGTCATACCTGCACCTAATCTTGTTGTTTCTTGGGGTGAGGTCATGTCGCTTAGTCTCGCTGAACTCAATTACGTGGAAATTGCTTCGGCTTTGAACTCTGCATCCTCTGATTCTCATATGTTGAAGACCTCTCTCGATATGTACTCTTGATCCCCCTAGCTTGTAACTTTGGAATCATATGATCCCTTAGCCAAGACCTTCCTCACCGATGAAGGTATCATGGAAGTCATGTCTCTCGAAGAACCACCATGGATCGATACCCATCATTGCTCCTCATTCCTACCTCGCCTGGCAGTCATGTCTACCACTTTCGAAGAGTCCTCTTCTCCATTTCTACCGACGATTGTTACTCATGAAGTATGGTTGGAAGGAAATTTGGGCAATATTACCGAAACGATGCTTATTGACATTTCTATCAAACCTAGTGTCATTGAACACGTTCATATTGGGGTATCTTCTTCTCTGGATGAGATCAAGACATATACTTGTCTATTTCAGGAATTCCATGATGTGTTTGCATGGTCTTACAAAGAAATGCCTGGCATCGATCCTAGCATTGTGGTGCATGAAATACCAATGTATCTGCAAATGAAGCTCGTTCGCTTACGGCTTCGCCCGGTGCACCCTAGGAAGACCGCTACTATTAAGGGTGAAGTCGAAAAGCTTCTCAAATCTGGGTTCATCTATCCCATCCCCCTTACAAACTGGGTGTCCAATATTGTCTCGGTGATTGAAAACAAGGTACGATCCGCGTTTGCATGGATTATCGAGATCTTAATCATGCCTATCCTAAAGACAACTATCCTACTCCCTTCATTGATCAAATCATTGATGAATGTGGCGAGAGCGAGATACTTTCCTTTATGGACGGTTTTTCTAGTTATAACCAGATTAATATTGCACTAGCCGACCAAGAAAAGACAACCTTTATCTGCCCATGGGGTACATTCGGGTACAAGAAGCTCCCTTTTGGCCTCAAAAATGTTGGAGCCATGTTTCAACGAGAAATGTCCTATGCTTTTCATGATATTCATGACATTGTCTAGCCTTACTTGGATGACCTTCTTGCCCATTCTCATAAGCGCCAACATCACCCAGACCATCTTCGACAGATTTTTCTACGTTGCAAACACTATAAAATTTGGTTAAATCCACACAAATGTGTTTTCTGCGTGGAATCATGACAACTCCTTGGATTCATCATTTCCAAGGACAGGAATCACCTAGATCCGCTAAAAGTTGAGGCCCTTGTAAATTTAGCCCCTCCATCTTCACTGCACCAACTCCAGAGCCTTGAAGGAAAGGCCAACTTTCTTCGTCGTTTTATACCCAACTACGTCGGGCTAGCCACAACATTTACCCGGTTGCTCAAACAAGGAACACCCTTTGCGTGGGATGAGGTGGCCCAAAAATATTTTGATGATCTTAAGGTCATCCTTGTAAATGCTCCTCTGTTGCATCCACCAGACTATTATCGAGATTACTTCCTTTATCTAGCCACAACCCCTAGCACCATTGCTATGGTGTTGGTCCAAGATGACGACAGAGGTGGTGAAAACATGATCTACTACCTTAGCCGAAATCTCCTCGACACTTAAACGCGTTATGCACATGTTAAGAAGTTGGCTTTGGCTGCTTTTCAGGCTGTTCAACACTTTTGGAACTATATCCTTTTGTGTATGACTACAATGATTTCTGAATGCAACCTTATGACCTATATCCTGACTCGTCAGTTCCCAAGGGGCAAGTATTCTGAACGGATCGTTATCCTACAAGAATTCAATTTGGTCTTTAATACGGCCAAATCTAAGAAGTCACTTGTTTTCACTGAATTGATTTGTTCCTTTCCCTCCAAATCTCTCCCTGCTAGTGCAGATGAACAACTTCCAGATGAGACCCTTTTCCTGATTAGCACCCTTGATCCATGGTACAGTGATATCATTATGTATCTCCAAACCTCCACATTTCGGTTTGCGTTGACCAAGGATGATCGTTGAAGGATTCAGCATCATTCCTAACCCTACCATATTATTGGTGATACTTTATATTGTGTTGGCGTCGATTTTGTTCTTCACCGATGCCTCGCAATCGAGGAAGCGGAAAGAGCACTTAATGATTGCCACTTCGGGGCTTGTGGTGGTCATATGTATGGTTATGCTACAGCACAGAAAATCCTTCGTGCTGGTTATTTCTGGCTGTCTATCTTCAAAGACTAGATTCTTCTTGTCCGTAAGTGTCACGAATGCCAAATTTACCAATGCAAGATGCGGCCCCACCTGCTCACCTACACCTAGTCATTACCGTTGGTCCCTTTGCCAAATGGGGCATCGATTATATGACATGTAACCCTCATTCGACCTGGGGGCATGGCTATATTATCGTGGCTGTGGATTATTTTACCAAATGGACCAAAACGATGCCTACATATTCTATATATGGTAAGACGACGGTTCAATTCCTTTTTAACCATGTTATTTCTACATTCGTGTACCCCAAGCCATTGTCATTGACCATGGCTCCCATTTTAGAGATTACATGATGGTCGAACTGACATCTTCATTGGGATTGCTCCACGATGGCTCAACCCCATATTACCCTCAGCCCAACGACCAACTTGAATCCATGAACAAAGTTTTGGTCACCATGCTTTAGCGTACTATTGGTATGCACAAGTCAAATTGGCATCTCATGTTTTTCTCAACTCTGTGGGCCTACCGAACTTCAACGAAAGATGCAACTAGTTTCACACCTTTCCAGTTGGTCTATGGTCTGGAAGAAAAATTACGGATCAAATGTGAGATTCCTTCACTCAAGCTAGTTGTTGAACTCCTCCCTGAAACATCACCTCAATAGGAATGCCTCTTATATTTAGAACAACTGGATGAGACTTGTCTCGTTGCCTTGGTCATCGAAGCACAAAAGAAATGGGTCAAATCCCATTTCAATTAGTCAGTCTCCCCTTACACTTTCTCTGAGGGTGATTTGGTCCTGCTATACAACCAAGCTAATGTTGGGTCCCTATAATACTAGTGATTACCCCATTACTATGGTAGTTATACCCCTTATTTATATTGTTGTGCCCCTATTACCCACATATTGTTATTTCTGTGCCCC
>APFE030073940.1:0-16147 GCA_000404065.3 Pinus taeda | reverse complement strand
CACTAAAACTAAATATTTTATAAATACATATTTTTATTATGATTTTTGTGTATAAAAGAAACTAAATATAAGTAAATTTTAATTCTTAAAATTGTTTTTGGTATGTTTTTATTTTGTAAAAGAAAATAATAATACACTATTCAACATTAAATATATATTTCAAACTTATTATCATTTATCACTTTTAAGATTTAAAAATCATATCAAAATTCTTATTTTGTTAAAAAATAATTTCAATCCAAAAATAAATGTTGTTAATATAAATATCATGTTGTTAATATAGAATATTTACATATTTCTTTAAATTTTAGCATAACTAAGATGTAAAATTAAAATACAATGCTTTCAATTCCTTATTTTTGTACATATATACAATCATTATGTCTCTCGAAGATAAAATATTATCCTCAAATTATGTAAATCTGATCATTCAACCTTTTGACAATTTTGTATGAAATGCAAACAAAATTACCATATATTTTTCTTTTATTTTAAATTAAAAATATTTTTCTAACATATAAATTTTCAATATTGATTTTTTTTAAATTTATAAATTCTAAAATTTTGAATATTATTTAATTTTTAAATTCTTACGTATAATGTCTTAAAACTCTTACAATGTAATGAAGCCTTATGACGTCTTATTAAGAGCATGTGTTTCTTCTTAAGAGGTCATAGGTTCGAAAGCAAAAGGGGTAGAGTATGTATATCTTAGTACCTTGCGCAGAGGTGGGTCCATTGTTCCACAAACAAGGGGTTCTCATACACCAATTTAGTGTTTGACTTAACTATAACCCTAAAAATAGATATTATTATTATTATTATTATTGATTTTAAAAAAACTTAAAGAAAACTCCAAAATAAGTGAAATTCAAATGTGAAAGAAATTATTAGTGACCTAATTTTCTTCACTTAGAAACTCCAACACAAGTGGCAAGTTCTTTAGTGAAATAATTAACCCAACACATTATTATTAGTTTTATTTATTAATTTTATAATAAAGATTAATGGGACCGAAAAAGATTACTCATTGGTTAGAAGCGGGAGCGGGAGACCTCCTAAAATAGAAATAATTATGATAGACGACTTCGCCAAACACACTAAATAATTGGAATGAAGGAGGTGATAAATACACCCGTTGATCTCTAAAAATAGAAAGAAAAGAATCGGTATAGAGAATCTGGCATATTTTTTATTTATTTATTTATTATTGGGTTGAAAGAAAAGCAAGCTGAAGCACTTATAAATTTCAAATCTATGCCGTCTTTAGTCCTCATGCTCTTTTGACTGTTAGTTTGTGATATGATTTCTGGGAAGCGCCATTTTGTTGTTTGGCTTTTTGTGTCTTCATTCCAAATCAAACACGGGGTAAAATTTAATATCCAAAATTTGCAGGTTGACAGAAGAGGACAACAATTGATCTTGACCTCTAGTCTGTTTCAGGGGATTCTCTGTTGGATGCAATTGTTGAATTCTCTTTCTATTGATGATCGCAATGGATTTGGATTGTTCAGAATATCCCTTGCTACATCCAATCAATTGAGATCAACGCTATTTGATTTTGTTATTCATTGAGATATACCCTCTGTCTCTTTGTAAAACTGACTGTCCCAGATGATCCTCTGCTGCATAAATGCTATCTCTTGATTCTGTTATTCTCGAAGTAAATTCATTTCCGCGAAGGGGAGAGTTGTTATCTTCCAATGCGCTCTTGTTGCTAGTCTTACGCTATTCTCTTGCGCTACTCCAAATTCGTTTCAGGTACTCTATTTATTTCCTTCTGTATTTATTTAAATTTAAAGTAATTTGTTGTTAATGTAATTTTGTTATTTCTGTTTCATTTTTTTTAATTAGTTTAACCTCCCTCACCTTAGTTTAGTCTCTTCAAACCGGGCTCCGGTCCTTCTTATTTTGATAATTAGTTTATGATGTTCGATTTAGGTTTCATTTCTGTGTAGCCTTTCTAATTTGGGTTGGTTGCAACAAAAATCAATTGTAGGAACATAATTGTTCACTAATAGCTTATCCTATAGAAACATTAAAAATATTTTCAGCCAAGTCATTGTGCATGATTCTACGTCGCGTCAAGGTCCTTGGTTCAAGCCTTCTTCGCTATAGTAAACCAGAGTAAGATATGTTGAGGATTAGTTTACTTTCGAAGTTTTCCACCGTCAAAAGGAAGAATAATTTTATAACAGGTTTGTTAGATATGATATCGCTAGAATTATCCAGCCGAACATAATCAAAACCCTCAAAGGATTAGTGAGGGCTCCAACGATGGCCTCCCTGCTTTCCAATATCTTCCTTCCACATTTCTCAAATGGGTCGACGACCATTTTAACGGTTGCCAAAGGCACGGTTTTTAAGTAAATTTGGTGTGACTTTTATAAGGTTTTCCAGTATTTTAGCTAAAAGGATTTCAGCTAGTGGTAGTTTATTTAAGTCTATTTAATGTTCGGGGTAAAGGAAAGTTAATTTATCAATTTTATATTAAATTAGTCTAAAAACTAGCGTAATATTAAGTAATCTAATTAAAACAATTGCATTAAAGATAATTACAATGTTCAGGAGACCACATGTGTCAGATTATAATAATATTATTATCATAGAAACTGTGTGGTGGTCTTCTATCATACTTATGCTTATGACGAGTGGAGGTTTTCGGAAATTTGTTTGTGTTTTGTGTTTGTATGCTATTCATATTTGTGTGGCATTCCGTAATTTATGTCTATGCCAATTGTGTTTTTTTTTTATTTATTTTTTAAAGATTTTATTTTAATTAATTATTGATTTTAAAAAAAGCATTGATTTTTTTGTGATTTACTTAAATATATTTTGATATTATTTATATCAATTTTACAAAATTTTATTAATTAAATTCCATTCTTATAATTAATTATTTATATTGCAATTTTTTATACATATTATTCGTTATATTATCATGTATATATTGATAAAGAGAAAGAAATGATATCCAATTTTATTTTATTTTCAAGTTTTTTAAGGAGGTGGACGGGCAGGCGGAGTTGGTGAAGGAGGAGATGAAGGTAGATGTGGAGGAGGAGGAGGAGGAGGTGGAGGATGAGGAGGAGATCAGGGTGGAGGTGGAGGAGGACGAGGTAGATGTAGAGGTGGAGGAGGAGGTGATGGAGGTGGAGTAAGGGGAGGAGAAGGAGGTGGTGGACGTGGAGCTATAGGTGGAGGAGCTGGTGGAGATGGAGGTGGTGGAGGTGGACATGTAGGTTGTTGTGGAGGAGGTGATGGGAGAGGAGGAGAAGGTAGAGCTGGAGGTGTAGATGGAGGAGGAATCAAAGGAGGAGTCAGAGGCAGAGGCTTTGGTGGTGATCGAGGAGGAGGAAGAGGAGATTTATGTGGATGTGAAGGAGGAGGAGGAGGAAGAGGATGTGGAGGTGGAGGAGGTTGTAGTGGAGGAATAGGAGGGGTAGGAAGAGGAGGTGGTGGAGGAGGAGGAGGCAGAGGTAAAGGTGTTCGAGGAGGTGGAGGTGGAGGTGAAGGAAGAGGAGGTGGGGGAGTTGGTGGAGGAGGAGGAGGAGGATGACGACTAAGAGGAGGAGAAGGAGGTGTAGGAGGTGGAGGTGGAGTTGGAGGTGGAGGAGGTGGTGGAGGAGGACACGAAGGAGGAGGAGGTGGTGGTGGTGGTGTTAGCGAAGGAGAAGGTGAAGGTGGAGGTGGAGGTGTATGACGAGGTGTAGAGGGTGGAGGTGGAGGTGGAGGAGGAGGAGGAGGAAGAGGTGGTGGAGGTTGTTGTGGAGGAGGTAGTGGTGGAGGAGGAGGAGGAGGAGGCAAAGGTTTAGGTGGAGCTGGTGGAGGGGGTCCAGGTGGAGGCGGAGGAAGAGGTGGTTGGGGTGGAGGAGGAGGAGGTGTACATGGATGTGGAGGAGAAGGAGCAGGAGCAAGAGGATGTGGATGTGGAGGAGGTGGTAGTGGAGGAAGAGGACGAGAAGGAAGAGGTGGTGGTGGAGGAGGGGGAGACGGAGGTGAAGGTGTTGAGGGAGATGGAGGTAGAGGTGGAGATGGTGGAGGAGGAGGTGGAGGAAGAGGAGGAGGAAGAGAAGGAGGTGTAGGAGTTGGGTGTGTAGGAGGTGGAGGAGGTGGTGGAGGAGGAGGTTGTGCTAGTGGAGGAGGAGGAAGATGCTCACATGGTGGAGGTAGAGGTGGAGGTGTTGGTGAACGAGGAGGAGGAGGAGGTCAAGGAGGAGGAGGAGAAGGAGGTGGAGGTGGTGGTTGGGGAAGTGGAGTTGGAGAAGGAGGAGGTGGAGGTCTAGTTGAGGATGTGGAGCAGGAGGTGTCTGTGGATGTGTACATGGATGTAGAGGAGGAGGAGGAGGTCAAATAGGAGGAGGAGAAGGAGGTGGAGGTGGAGGAAGGGTAGGAGGTGGAGGATGTGGTATTTGAGGCAGAGGAGGAAGATGAGGAAGAGGAAGAGGAGGTGGTGGAGGGGAAGGTAGAGGTGAAGGTTTTGGAGGAAGTGGAGGTGGAGGTGGTGGAGGTAGAGATAGAAGATATGGAGATGGAAATGTAGGACATGGAGGTGGAGGAGGAGGAGGAGGAGGAGGCAGAGGTGGTGGTTGGGGACATAGTGGTCGACAAGGAGGTTGAGGTGGTGGTTAAGGACATGGGGGAGGAGGTGTACATGTATATCTAGGTGGATATACAGGACGAGGAGGAGGAGTAAGAGGGAGTGGAGCTAGAGGTAGAGGAGGAGGAGTAGGAGGAGGTGGAGGCGGTAGTGGAGGTGGAGGAGGAAGTGGAGGAAGGGGAGGAAGAGGAGGTAGAGGTCAAGTTGTTGAAGGAAGTGGAGGTGGTGGTGGTGGAGGTAGATATAGAGGATGTGGAGGTAGATATAGAGGATGTGGAGGTGGCATTGTAGGAGGAGGAGGTGGCGGTGGACAAGGAAGAGGAGGTGCAAGTGGTGGTTGAGGACATGGAGGAGGTGTATGTGTATGTGTACGTGGATGTAAGGATGAGGAGGAGGAGTAGGAGGCGGTCGAGGTGGAGGAGGAGGAGGTGGTAGTAGTGGAGGTGGAGGAGGAAGAGGAGGAAGAGGAAGAGGAGGTGGTGGAGGACGAGGAGGTAGAGGTGAAGGTGTTGGAGGAAGTGGAGGTGGAGGTGGTGGAGGTAAAGATAGAGGATGTGGAGGTTGCAGTGTAGGATGAGGAGGTGGAGGTGGAGGAGGAGGAGGAGGAGGTGAAGGAGGTGGCAGAGACAGACAAGGAGGTGGATGTGGATGACGAGGTTGAGGAGGAAGAGGAGAAGAAGGTGGAGGTGGTGGAGGTGTTGGAGGAGGTGGAGGTGGAGGTGGAGGTGGTTGAGGTGGAGGTAGAGGAGGATGAGGGGGTAGTGGAGGTGAAGGAGCTGGAGGAGGAGGAAGAGGTGGTGCAGGGGGAAGATGTAGATGTGGAGGAGGAGGTTGAGGAGGAGGAGGAGGAGAATGTGGAGGAGGTGGTTAAGGTGGAGTTGTAGGTGGAGTTGTTGGAGGTGGACGTGGAGATATGCAAGTTAGTTTAAGATTCATTTCTTCAATTCAAACATTAAATTTTCACTCTCTTCTCCATTGTTGGAAATGAAGGCTCGACTCTCAGGAATAAAAAACATATGTCTTCACATACATAATATCCTACTATTAATTCATAAGTAATTCATTTAGATATGATATCTTGTGCAAGAATTCAGACCATTTTTCCCTTTGTCACTTTAACACCTCTAGTTCTCGTTTTCTTATTTAATGATTTTGTGTTAATAGATTTGTTTATCATATACGAAATTAACTTTCATTACATATTTTGTCATTTAGTCAATGTCATTGCACATTTTGTGTAATTTCAAAAAATTGTGTAGTGATCAACACTATAATTACTATAATAGTTACACTACAAGGAGTTGGAAAACTTACAAATGGTGACGAACCACCAAATCCTAAAGATGTTGGCTTATTTGAAGTGAAGTAATAATTGTTTTTCTATACTTTGTGACAAAGGGTGTAGTTTGTCTCCTACTAAATATTCTATTACGATCATTGAGTTTTATTATTTTCCTATGCATTCTTCTAATCTCAAGCTTTATGAGATGTAATCGAATTAGGATAAATGTCTTATATGATGCCTTTTTATCCTATTTAATTATTCCTAAATGATGTTAGGCCTTGGATAGAATATAGTACTACCAAAAATTGTACTTAAAGTTATAAATCCTTTAAAACAAGTGCAACTCTAGGGGGAACTCAAAAACATTTCCCGATGTCATATAAATAGCACTAACTCTCACGTTAGACTGGTTTTCTTATGATATAGGGGAAACCCTAGGAAATATTTATGATAATCTAAGGTATACCTTCTTGATGTCATGTCCCTAATTTCATTATGGCAGGGGATTTCACCCAATATCTCTTGTACCTTTTCACCAGCTATTCTCTTCTCCTCTACCTCACCCATATATGCTTTAGAAAAACCCTACCACAATGAAACATCTCTTGTACCTTGTCAACACCTCTACTTTTCACCTTTATCTCACCCATATCTGTTTTATAATATATAAAACGATATACTCCCAAATACAAATGAAATCATCTTCATCAATAAAATTTACAAGATCTGGCCCATGTGTGTCTTTAGGCATAACTTCTTTAATCCATTTTATAAATTAAGGGAAATTAACTTTTACATGGAATTCATCTAATAATGAAGAACTTTCACAATAAAAGCAAAATGTAGATTAACATACCTAGTCATGTTTGCTTGAGTTTAAAGTTCACATCAACACATTTACTTCCATAGATTGACTCTCCCCATGTCATCTCCAAGAGTGAAATCATAACTTTGAACATGAAGCTAGGAATGATTCTATGGAATATACTTCCCTTATAATGGAGTGGATTTCCACATTTTCCAACATCTTTCTAACCTACAAAATTTAAATGTAATCTCAACATTCCTTCATGCTTGCACTAACTAAGGTATCTTCATTACTTAATAGTCATAGACTTTACAGTGGTAGTGACTCGCTACAATGAGAAAATAAATCAAGTTGTTGATAATATTATGAATAAACCATCTGATGATCCAAATAAGAAATAAATAACTTGATGACTCAACGATACATACCTACTTAATCTTGTAAATTTCCAACTCTGGTGGAATTGTCAAAGATAATAAACATAAAGAGAGCCCAATATTGATGGGATAATATTATTCACCTTTGAAATACAAAGCTTGTGTCTCTTCTCCAAACTCCAACATAAATCTCTCATGTCTCTATGCACTACTAGCCCCAAAATTTTTCACTAGTTGGGTCGCTAAATTTATTGTCATATGCATAGCATAGGAATGCATGTCCTTATGCCATTATCAATCATTTCTCCAACACTCGCGTCACATACTTATACATAGCTCACTATCATGACAATTAGGAATCTCCTCCACATTGTGATGTGTTGTGCCTCTTGTACATAGGATGATCAACACACCTAACTCGACTAAAGTCAGATCCTACTTATTGTAAGGTCCTCCAAGTCAATTTTATCTATGAACTTTACTAACTTATCCATAACCAGGTCCATGAAGAGATTGAGAAACTCGTGAATCATCAAATCAATCATTGAATCTTCTCATGGTGTCTCAATGCTTCCAACATCACCTCAAGGTGCTCTACTGAATTTTATTTATATCCACTACTCCTAACCTTGGTTAAGTTGCTCCACTCATGATCTCCATAAATATGAAAAAAATTCCATGTCCAAGCCTTCATGACTACACCGAACCACTAACCAGGGGTCCCACACTAATGTCTCATCACAGATGCAGCCAATCCTTCCAAACTCCACAATTTTATCTTATTGATGATGTCCCAATTTTCATCCCCAATTACCAAGTCTACTCTAAGGGGACCCGTGATCCATATAAATTAAGGATTCACTTGATCCATCTAATTCATTTGATCGAAGATCATCAACAAGTCAGATCTCCTTTAATACCACACTCAACCATGTGAAGGCTCTCTTGATCACAACCATAAATTCATCAATTTTTCACCTCAAGTACCTCAACCCATGGAATCATCATCCCATCATGCTATCATGTTGTCTAGCTCCCATATACATCACTATGTATTGACTCCCATGAGCCACTTACCCCACTGGGTCATACAGTCCTCATCTTGGATCATAGTGAGATCAAGATGAAGAACATTCAACCAATTCTCATGATGATTTTATCTCTTAACTGTGTTGTACTTTTGTCTCAAGCGCTCTCATCAAAATGGTCTCAATCCTCGAATTATGATGAACACTTGGTAAATGTCTCTCATTGCCAACTATAAATCATCCTCTCCAAATATTTCTCATCCCTTTTCCTTGTCTAATAAATTGGCCCCATCCACCATTGGAATGAATACATATTGGAAAGCCTCCATATTAGTCTATGCTATCTAAACCTCCACGACCACCACCTCGTCTTCCTCCGTGCTCTCCTCCTCCAGCACCTCCTCCAACTCCACCTCCTACACCTCCTGCTCCTCCTCGTCCTACTCCTGCTCTGCCTTCACCACCTCCCCCACCTCCTCTTCCTTGACCTCGACCTCCACCTCCTCCAACACCTTCTCCTTCGCCTCCTCCTCCTCATCCTTCTCCTCCACCACCACATCGACCCCCTCCACCTCCACCTCCACCAACTAAGCCTTTGCCTTCAACTAGTCCTTTGCGTCCTCCTCCACCTCTACCTCCTCCACCACCTCAACCTCTACCTTCACCTCATATTCGTCCTCCTCCTCTACCACCACCTCCCCCACCTCCACAACTGCTTCCTCCACAACCACCTCCAACTCCAGCTCTGCATCCTCCTGAACTACCTCCTCCTCCACCAACACCTCCACTTCCACCGCCTACAACTCATCCTACACCTCCACCTTCGCCTCCTCCTCCTCCTCATCCACCATCACCACTTCCTCTTCCTCCTCCTGATCCACCACCTCCTCCACCTCCATCTCCACCTCCTCCAACTCCACCACATCCACCTCCTCCACCTCCACCTACTACTCCTCCTCCTCCTCCTCTTCCTCCTCCTCCTCTCCCCCCTTGCCCACCTCCTCTTCCTCGACCTCGACCTTCATCGCCTCCAACACCTTCGTCTCCGACCCCTCCTCCTCCTCCACCTCCTCTTCCTCCACTACCACCTCCTCCACCTCCACATCCCCTTCCTCCTCCTCCTTTCAAACAGCACACATGTACACCTCCTCCTCGACCACCTTCTCCTCCTCCTCCTACACAACCACCTCCACCTCCACCCCCTACCACCACCTCCACCTCCACCCCCTATACCTCCACCTCCACCACCTAAGCCTCTGACTCTTACTCCTCCTCTAAGTCCACCTCCTCCAACACCTCCACCTCTACCTTCGCTTCCTCCTCCTCCTCAACATCCTCCTCAACCACCTCCACCTCCACCACTGATTCCATCTCCACCTCCTCCTCCACCTCTAAATCTACCTCATCCTCCTCCACCTCCACCTTCATATCGTCCTCATCCTCCACCTCCTCCTCCTCCTCGACCTCCTCCTCCACATCCACCTCCATCTCCTCCTGCACCACCTCCACCTCCACCTCCAACTCCACCTCCTTAGAAAACTTGAAAATAAAATAATATTGGATCTCATTTCATTCTCTTTATCAATATATACATGATAATATAACAAATAATATGTATATAAAATTACAATATAAATAATTAATTATAAAAACACAATTTAATTAATAAAATTTTATAAAATTTATATAAATAATATCAAAGGATGTTGAAGTAAATCACAAAAAAACTCAATGCTTATTCTTAATGTCCAGAACTATTTAAAATCAATAGGCTAATTATATAAAATCTCCACTTCCACCTCCACCTTCTTAGAAAACTTGAAAATAAAATAAAATTGGTTATCATTTCATTCTCGTTATCAATATATACATAATAATATAACAAATAATATGCATAAAAAATTACAATATAAATAATTAATTATAAAAACACAATTTAATTAATAAATTTTTATAAAATTGATATAAATAATACCAAATCACAAAAAAAACTCAATGTTAAAATCAATAAGTTAGCTATATAAAATCTTTAAAAAATAAAATAAAATAAAAACAATTTGGATAGACACAAATTCCGGAATGCCCAATAAGAATGACATACAAACACAAAACACAACAAAATTTTCGAAAATCTCCCCTCGTCATAGGCGTAAGTAAACTATCACCAGCTGAAATCTTTTTTGCTAAAATATTTGAAAACTTCATAAAAGGAGTGGATAATAGTCACACTAAATTTAATTGAAAAACATAACTATACGTGCTTTTGGCAACGGTTAAATGGTCGTCCGTCCCATCTTCCAAAATGTAACCTTAGATTTGTATATTTATACTTTTGAAACTTGCCCTATGTGTAATTAGAAAGAAATGCAAATACAATGTTTAGATATTGGAAAGCGGAGGGAGGGCATCACTGGAGCCGCGACTAATCCTTTGAGGGTTTTGGTTTACGTTCAAGTTGATTAACTTCACAGAAACGAGTGAAAAGTTTCAAACAAATGGAGCCCTGACTAATCCTTTCAGGGCCCTGACTAATCCTTTGAGGGCTTTGGTTTACGTTCAAATTGATTAACTTCACAGAAACGAGTGAAAAATTTCAAACAAATGATGATCTAGAGAAGTTTGCGATTATGATCGGCTGGATAATTCCAGCGATATCATATCTAACAAAGGCTCATAAAATTACTCTGCCTTTTGACGACCGAAAACTTTGAAAGTAACACATGCAAAAAGTTAATAAATGTGTAGCTGCAACCTCATCCTCAACAACAGAGGAGGAGGCTTGAACCAAGGACCTGCACCCTAAGTAGAACCATGCACAATTAATTGGCTGAAAATACTTTTAATGTGATCAATTATGTTCCTACAAGTGATTTTTGTTGCAACCAATAGAAATTTTAAAGGCTATACAAAAATGAAATCTAAATCGAAATATCATAAACTAATTATCAAAATTAAGAAAGACGGGAAGTTGTTTGAAGACATTAAACTAATTAAAGAAAATGAAATAAAAACAACAAAATTACACTAACAACAAATTACCTAAACATGCACAATGACTTGGCTGAAGATACTTTTAATGTGATCAATTATGTTCCTACAAATGATTTTTGTTGCAACCAACAAAAATTTTAAAGGCTATACAGAAATGAAATTTAAATCCAAATATCATAAACTAATTATCAAAATTAAGAAGGACGGGAAGCTATTTGAAGAGATTAAACTAATTAAAGAAAATGAAATAAAAAGAAAAAAATTACACTAACAACAAATTACCAACAAATTACCTAAAATTTAAAGAAGCACAAAAAATAAATAGAGTACCTGAAACGAATAAAATTTAAAGAAGCACAGGAAATAAACAGAGTCCCTGAAACGAATTTGGAGCAGCGGAAGAGAATAGCCCAACCAGGGTTTGCGTAACAGCAGCAACAAGAGCGCATTGGAGGATAACAATTCTCACCTTGGCGGTTCCTGTGCATCAAATCATAAGTGCATCAAATCATAAGGCCGAAATGAATGAATTTACTTCGAGATATACAAAGAATAACATAATCAAGAAATAGTATTGATCTGAATCATTTGGATACAGGAAAGGATCTTCTGGAATAGTCAGATTTACAAAGAGATAGATGGTATATCGAAATGAATAACAAAATCAAGAAATAGCGTTGATCTCAAACGATTCGATGTAGCGAGGATCTTCTGGAACAGTCCAAATCCATTGTGATTATCAATAGAAAGATAATTCAACAATTGCAACCAACAGAGAATCCCCTGGAAGGAATGAGAGGTCCAGATCCATTGGTGTCTTCTTCTATCAACCTACAAATTTTGACCATTAAATTTTACCCACAGAGTGTTTGATTTGGAACAATGACCATTAAATTTTACCCACAGAGTGTTTGATTTGGAACAAAGACACAGAGCGTTTGATTGGGAACAAAAACCAGACACCAAAATGGCGCTTCCCAGAAACGAACAGTCCAGAGAACATGGATTACAGTAGCACACAACGCCATACAAAGTAGGTTATATATCTAAAAAATTTCGGGTTAAAATGACACACTACCCACAATACCTTGCATGTTACAGCGAAAAAAACCACAGGTTACATGAGTGGATTGAAGCCATGAATGAAAAAGTAAATGTAATAGAAATGGCATGGTATGGTGAACACATGAGGGTAAAATTATTGACGAGAAAACAGAGGCCATTAACGGTAAAATTTTGTGGAGAAAAGATTAAACCACAAACTAAACTAACACAACAGATTAAACCCCAATAGGGAGCTATGAGAAGTGATTAAAAAAACCAGTGATGCTTGAATTCCCACAGAATAAATTGGTGACGCTAGAGCCAGAAACCGATTGAAGCAAGGAAGGGAAAATTCAATCTAATAGAAATTATTGATGATGCCGATTGAAACAATGAAGGAAAATTTAAATTTAATAAAAATTATTGAGGAAAATTAAATCTAATAGAAATTATTGAGGAGGAAGCAGAGCCTTAAATTCAATAAAAATGGTTAAAGAACCAGAGACATACAGATATAGAGACATCTCTGCATACAGATTGGGATTCGATTTCATTTCTTCGGCAAGGTAATCGGGATCAGCGAGGTAGGCTTTGAACAGCAGCAACCTCAACCACCTCTTTCCTTCTTTCTTTCATTTCCCTGGAAAAAAAAACAAGGTTATGAAATGGAATTAGATCTATCAACAGAAACACTGAAATTAAATAAAATTTGATCCATACATAGCGTTTCATAACCCAAAGAAACTGTTAAGAAACTCAACTGCGCTGCCCTTATGTTGCCAGCCTCCTGCTCTATCGCACACAACCATGACTGACTCAAACACAAACTCGACCTTGACCTAGACACACACAAACCCATAATCAAACCACACAGACAGCCAAACACACAGAAGCATAGCCAGACGTGATATGGACAGATGAGGAGGAAGATGCTGGACAAATGATAAGACTTAATAGGTATATATAGGAGAGATTCCCCGCACCCTTCAACAGCTACAAGAGTTCTACCGCCTCTTACTTCAAAATCCCTGCTCTCTCGTCCATTGAGAGTTCATAGTTTTTCAAAATTAAATTGAATCCGCGCCTCTTCGAAAATAGTTTGGGTTGATGCGTTTTTGTCCACGTTCCGCTTTTGTTTGTTTGTTTTTTTTAATGTTTCTTTCTATTAATGTTTGTTTTTTTTTCCTTTCCATGGCACGTCTTGTGAATAGTGCTTCAATTCATGCTTATATAATTTTTTTATTTATTTCAATTTGGTTAGTCACATTAGTATGAATTTGCGGTTTAGAATTGGCTTAGATTCATGCTTTTAAATTTTTTTATTTATTTCATTTGGTTAGTCACATTATTATAAATTTTTTTTTATTTATTTCATTTGGTTAGTCACGTTATTGGATTCGATTTTCATTTTAATATTTTATTTATTTTGAGGATGTTTGAAACCTGTGCGTTGAAAGGCTTTGCATATTATTTATTTTTAATTTTATCTAATACTTATGTGAAATTTATTGGATATTAATATTATTTTTATTTATTTTAGATTGCTAAGCAATATGCATGGTAGTAACTTGACAAAAGTTTTTAATAATGCAACTGAAAATGTGTATGTCTATCTTGGATTTTACAATGAAGGGCAAGGTCTTCCATATTGATAGGTATTAGTGTAGTTATATAAATGAAATGGTTAGTAAACCCACATGAACATCAAAACATTTACCTCATGATATATTTCACATTATGAGGACTAAAAAAATGATCTCTCTTATAATTAATGATATTCCTTATAAAAAATCATGGTAACAAATAAAGTTGCATGCAATGCTATCAAGTTGATACTGTACAAGATTGAGGCATGATAGATTACAAACAATTTCAAACCTTTTACTGTGTAGTTAGAGTATAATGTCTAATAATCTCACACAATTTGCTAGATACTATTATAAACTCCTTGAACTTTTATCTTTGATGGTTGATTACTTGTAACTCAAATTCTATGCCATGACAACATATTTCTCTTACATGGCAACTTGGAATCATTCTTGTGGAATTTTATTATGTTGCCATCTTCAATAGTTAATTAGTTGCATTGAAGCATGATGATAAAATGCTCTCTAGTTTTGTGAAAAGAAGAGTTTAATACTTTGTTTTGAGTTTTATTTCTTCAATCATTTCACCACCCAATTTGACACTGAGTTGAAGAGAGTCTATTCTAATTTTTCACAACTACTTTTACTTGTGTTTTCTTTGGGTTCACAGTCAGTTAAGTGTTAGCATATTTAGATGAATCGTTTATTTTCTTCTTTTTAAGTTATTTTTTATGATTTAGTTGTTTACTTTACTAGTACTTTTTTTTTTCTGAAAATAGAAGAAATCATATGTTTAACCCTTCAATTATGTCCGATGGGAAATTTAAAACAAGAAAAAAGTCCACCTTAATATATGGTACTTATTTTAATTTTTAGTTTTTTGAAATAGCCCAAGAGTAGAAATTTTTGGTAAAATATGGCTAAATTAGTTTTCACTAAAATTTTGAAATACATACAATATTTAAATTTTGTAGTATATATTGGTAGCCGAAATTGAATAAACTAGGAGATGGGAAGTTAAACCAAACTTAAAGACAAATAAATAAATGCGAAGTGAAAAAGTGACCAACTGTGTGTGGATAAATAATTAACCTCTCTTCAGCAACTAATTTCCATTGGTTGCAGCAACATCCGATATCAAATCCAAAATCATGGAAAAAAGAGAGATGTTAATGAATTTAACGGAATGCATACATCCTATAATAAAATATATGCATGAGCAATAAAGGATATGCATGAGCCTCATTTCTGCTAAGCATATATGCCTCAATGGATATATATGGTTTCTTACGACAGATAACGAGAAATCTCCAAACTGTAAAAAGTTTTCAAGGGATGTAATTATTCTTTTATAAACAACCATTTCACATAGAAATACTCTCTCGGTGAAACCCTGCCCATAATTTTTGGCGATTATCTCTGAAACGAAAGCCACGAAACTTTAATTATGCAAATCAATGAGTGAAAACTTATTATAAATGAAAGCATTCAAGAATAAGAAACCAAACGATCATATCACATATGTTACATGGAGCATTATGTATTTGTTTTCTTGACAAAGGTAATATCTACCTATTGGAGGATTACAAAGAATCTCTCCACATGAACGCTAATTGCATCTGGCTTCTACACTGTATGCTCAAAGAGTACTTGACAATCCTATTACCATTCTCAAATTTTAAATCACAGGCATTTATAAAATAAGTATTTGAAATTAAATTTTGACTATCCATCACCTTCAAGATTTTGTTTTATATGGAAAACTTACTTTCCAGCAAAAAGAGATTCTACAACACAAAAAGATCGTAAGTGATTCCAAAAGTAGCCACGAAATTGTTTTATCTTTAGGATGTTAGAGATTAAAAAAGGTGTAGCATACATAATTGAGGTATATAACATATTTACCTCTATGGAAGGCAAAGATAGAGGGCATGTGAGAAACTTTAACAGTAGATATTTTTGTATAACATAATATTAAATATTAAAAGTAAGGCTAATAATACATGTACGATGAAAACTTGTGGACCATAAACACAAAGTTGTAATTGTTAATCAAGAGGAACAATATAGCACTTTTTAAAGTTTTTATTAAAAAAATTCAATAAATTATAATAAACTCTAAATCTTAAATCCTAAACAATAAACCCTAAAGCCTAAATTATAAACCTTGAACCCTACACCCTAACCATTTTATAGCATTTTAAACCCTAAACCCTGAGAATTTAATAACATTTTAACAAACCTCTTGTAGCTCTTTTTAAGCACTTATTAAAAGTATTTACTAAAGTGTTATAAACCTTAAACCCTAAAACCTAGGCATTTTATAACGTTTTAAAAGGAGTTTTGTAATTTTTAAAAGGTTTATTAAAAGAATTTACTAAAGTATTATAAACTCCAAACCCTAAACCCTAAGCCCTAACATGTAAAC
>APFE030073934.1:12415-25947 GCA_000404065.3 Pinus taeda | reverse complement strand
ATTCTAATCAATAGTTCGCTTAATGATTCTTATTAGGTTTTTATTTGTTGATTCAACCAACCTGTTCCCTTGTGGGTAATAATGGGTAGAATACTTAAGTTTAAAACCTCTTTTAAGTGCAAATCCAGTCATAGCATTTCCAAAACATATGATGCATTATCAGACATTAAAGCAGAAGGTAAGCCAAACTTGGTAATTATGAACTGATCTATGAAACCGATGATATGTTTAGCATTAGTTGTCTTGAGAGGAACTTCTTCTACCCATTTAGTAAAATAATATGTAGCTATAAGGATGTACCTATGCTGTTTAGAAGAGTGAGGAATGATCTCACCTATTATATCCAATCCCCATTTCTCAAATGGTTGGTCGATATTAACTGGTTTCAATGGAAATGATGATTTCTTTTGTCTTCCAACAGCAGTTTGACAAACTTGATATTTCCTTACATAGCTATGTGCATCTTTAAATAAAGTAGGCCAATAGTATCTTGCACACAAAATTTTGTGTGTTGTTGCATCTCCTACATAATGTCCACTTCCTGGTCCATCATGGAGTTCTTGCAACACTTTTTCAGCCTCAGATTTCTAAAGACATCGAAGAAGAACAGAGTCATAATTCATCCTAAAAGGTACATCGTTTAGAAGTTGATATTGCTTAGCTTTCAATCTTAGGGATATTTTCTTTGTATGATTCAGATTTGAAGGAGCATATCCATTTTTTATATAAAACATGATATCAACATATCTCGATTCAATATTGTTTAGGCTTACATCATACATTTGTACCTCTTGATTGGGAGATGGTATTTCTAATATAAGCGATGCTCCAGACAACATTTTGCAAAAGCTTGACCTTTTACAATATTTGCTGGCTTGATCTCGGCGTCGTATTCTTGTAGGGCAGTGACCCAATTTGCTCTCTTTTCACCCACGTTTTTTTGTACCAAGAGATTTCTTACCGCTGGAAATGGCACTATTATATTTGTATGGGTCTTAAGAAGAAAGGGTATAAAGTGTTTGATTGCTTTGAAAACAGCATAAGCTTATCTCAACGTCAAAATAATTTAATTTAGCCCCTTGCAAATTTGAACTAAAGAAGGCAATTGGGGCATCCGCTTTGTCTTGATTGGCTTGCGTGAGTATTGCAGCATATGACTTCTCAGAGGCAAATGTATACAAAATGAAAGGATCGGAAAAATTTGGAATCGCTAGGGATGGGGCATTAATAATCGCTTGCTTAATCAGATTGAACACTTCATATTCTGCCTGACCCCATTTAAAGAGTGAATTTTTCTTTATCATTGCTTGTAATGGTGACATAATTCTTGAGAAGTCTGGGACAAATCTTTTAACAAAATTAATTTGACCAAGGAATGATTGCATTTCTTTCTTATTATGTGGTAAGGATATTTCAAAAATTTCCTTAATCCTATCTGGATCAATATGGATTCAAGATTTATACACTACAAATCCAAGAAGTTTTCCTTCACTTAATGCAAAAAAGGACTTTTTTGGATTAAGTGAAATCCCATACCTTTGACAACGTTGAAAGATCTACTTTAAATCTCTGAGATGATTACTACGTTTTTTAGAATATATTGTTATGTCATCTAAGTAAATCACCATTGATCTGTTTACTAATCCCTTAAATGCAATATTCGTGGCTCTTTGAAATGTGGCCCCAATGTTAATCAACCCAAAAGGTATCTTTTGATATGCATATGTACCCCATTTGGTTTTGAATGTGGTTTTTAGTTGATCATCCGAATGGCCTAAGACTTGGTTGTAGCCGGAGAAACCATCTAAAAAGGACATTAATTCTGATCCCGCAACTGCTTGTAATATTTGTTCCATAGGAGGCAGGAGAAAATTATCCTTTTGGTAGGCTTTGTTAAGATTTCGAAAGTCAATACAAATTTGAATGTATCTGTTTTTCTTTCTAACTAGAACCAGATTGGAAACCCATCTAGAATGTCGAACAGGAAAAATAATTTTGGCTTTCAACAATTTATTGAGCTCAGACTTAATCTAACTTTCCAGATTATGATGGATCTTCCTCAGCTTTTGTTGGACTGGTCTTTCATCAGCTATCATCAGGATAGTATGCTAAATGATTGAAGTGTCGTAAGTCTTAAGGTCATCGTAATTCCAAGCAAAGACATTTTTATACTACTTTAGGAGTCAAACAAAGGCTAATTTTTCTTCTAGGGCTAGACCAAGACCTAAGTTGATATTTTGCGGCTTAGTATCCATTCCTAGATTTACTAATCATATTTCAGAGTTGAACTCTGAAGTTTTGAATTGGTAGACCTTTTGAATCTGTCTTTTAAATCGTATAGGTCTTCTAACTTGACTATATATTTTGGTATGGCATTATTTGTGCTCTCTTGTTGTAACTACTTGCCATGTTGGTCCTCATCAATTATCTGATTACTGTAAGATCCTTCTGAAGTCAGGAAACTTACAATATCAGGGTCATCATTAAAAATCCTCCAGTTGGTAACATTATCAGGGATGGAGGGCCTAAAGATCAATTCGATTGAGAATCTGTCTGGGCTATAGTCTTCTGAGGGAATGAGCTTGGAAGCTACATTAGCCAGGAGGTCAGCATTAGCATTTTGGAGTCTGGGGATGAATGAAATATTGAATGCTATAAAATTTGCAATCAGATCTTGTACTAAAGATTGATAATGCTTTAAATGACTTGATAGACAATGTATAGTATTTCGTACCTGTTTATTTACAATCTCAGAATTTCCAAAGACTTGTAGATACTTGATGTCCAGTCCAATTGCTTTGTATAGCCCTTGCACTAAAGCTTCATATTTTGCAGTGTTGTTTGTGCAATCGAAATCGAGTCTACAGGTTAGCATGGTTTTATTCCCTTCTGGACTAATTAATACACATCTTGCTCTTGCTCCATCATTAGACTTAAAACCGTCAAAAAATAATTTCCAAAACAAAAAGTTATTTACAGGAGTATCTACAAAATTAACGCATTTAGAGTTGTCTGTATGAGAAAATTTTTCTATTTGAGACAAACAGAATGTTCTAAATAAGGCGAAGTATGAGCATTAAAATTTCCTAAGAAAGAGTCAACAAAATAGTTCCCAATTATATTGTTGATGTACGCTATAGGTTCATTTTCTCCTTCTAGTTCTGTCACTATGTATTTTTGGTGTCTTTCTCGCTCAACCTTTATCTGATTTGGTTTACCATGGTAAGGGAGCCGCATATGTGACCATTCAGTCACAAAGTATCCATGAAGCTTTTCAAACCAATCCTTGCTAAGAATTAAACCATAAAATTCAGGAATGTCTGCAACTAAAATATCAACGACTTGACATACCTTTGGATTAGATGAGAGCCTTATGGTCACTTGATTTAGTTCACCAATTACTTCAACTTGCGACCGGTCCAGCTGAACTATGCGTACTGTAGATTTTTGAGGTTGGACGTTTAACTTTGCACAAATTGTTTTAGGAAAAATATTAGATGAAGCACCTGAATCTACCAAACAATTATGAAAATTTTTATTGAAAATTTCAAAAGTAAGGAGGAATGGAGGAGTATGGGATTTTGACCTACCTCCAATTAAAGCAATATCATTTGGGTCAACTTTATTTTCCATACTAGTTGGAGGTCTTCCCATTTCATGAGAAGCTTGCAAGATTACAGTGGCAGGAAGAGGTGCAACAGGTACTGCATGAAGCTCTTTCAAAAGTAGTTTTTGTTGATGCTTTAATTCACTCAGTTCATGAAAAGTAATGTTGGCTCTAGTCTTCTTCATGTCTTCAACAATATTATACTCCATCTCATCAGAAACAATTAGTGTTTTATATGGAGTTGATGACTCGTATTGGACTGGGTTTGTTTGAGTCGCTTTTGGTGATGATTTATTATTTGCGACTTTATCCTTGGAAACCGAACTTGTGTTCTTTTATTTAGAACTGGGCTATGGAGGATCGAGTTGATTTCTACTTCTGGTACTAACTGGTGATGCCTCTTGAACCTCTTCATCTGGAAGAATGAAGTCCCACATTCCTTGTAGTTCTACAACCTCATCTTCATCAATAGCTTCTTCATTGGAAACTTCTTCTTGTTCTCCTTCAGATTCTGCATTTTTTATAGCATTGGGAGGCTTTGGATCAATTGAAGGGTTTCTCCAAAAAGGCTTGTAGGGTTTCTTAGAAGAAGTCTCTGCTACTTGTTTTTTAATGTCAACCATTTTGTTAAACATGGTTTTTAAAACTTTATGTAATCCTTCTAAATCAAATGGGACCTTTAATTGCTTTTTATTAGGATCATCTCTAAAGGTAACCTTCTTAGATTTTCTTTCATCAATAGCATTTTTCTTTTCTAAAGCTAAGATACGTTTTTCTACCACTATTTCTTGCTTCATGTTTTTGGCCAATGTTGGCTTGGTAGCCCTATCAACAAAGATTGTTATATTCGATGGTAAAGCAGATATGTACCATTCACTTCGAACTTCTATGCTAGGCTTGGAAGCCGTAGGGATTTTATTCAAGAGCTTGTTGAAACGCGAGTTGAAATCTTTGATAGGTTCTCTCGATTCGTTCTTAAGATTTGATACATCATTGATCAATGTTGCCGTAGACCTATCATCACCGAACTTTGTCAAGAATTTCTCTTGGAAAATGTTCCAACTAGTAATGGATCCTGATGGTAATGAAAAATACCAAGACCCAGCCGCTCCTTGTAAAGTATATGGAAAAATTATAATAACAACATCTTCTTCTCTAACTCCATTTAAATTTATTGATAACATAAAGTTATTTATGTGTTCTTCCACTAGCATGCTTGTTTCAGGATTAAGCTTGGGCAGCCATTTCTCAAGATGGGCCAATAATTGACTCAAGGGCATAGGCATTGCGACTGCCCCTAGATTGTTCCAAGGGTTTTGAGCCATTGCTGAACTACTAACAGAGGAAAGCGCATGTCATGCGGAAAGAGTTAATCTTGCGGACAAAACCAACCTACCTAGAAGCTTAAGGCTTTCTAGTGACAAACAAGACAATTAAGAACAATCCTTCTCTAAATATGCATTTACCATACGAGAAATCAAGTGTTTTAGATCCTACCTGTAGTCCACCGCTGTTGTAGTAGTCCAACCTTGTCGATCTGGATGAGCTCCTCCTTCACTTCGAAACCTACATTCACTAACAATCAAACGATTACAGAGCACCTGGATATCCCATAAAATAAAACATATTCAACATATAGACCAAGGAGTATATGAAACAACTCATTAATAACAAATTGTTGAGAAGAATGGACTTATTTGTATTAATAGGAAACAAAAGAAACCATACAACCTGAGCCTTGGTGTTGTGCAAGTTCCTCCCAGGGTCCAGCAAGAGTTTTCCTTTACATTGATAAGCTCACCCACTTCCAAATGAAACAAGAAAGGATGGTAATCTCTCCTCACAAGCTTCTACAAGGAACTCCTAATTCCAGCAACATCTACCCTTTGGAATGTTCAGCTTTCAACCTCCCCTCCTCTGGCCCAATGCCTGTATTTATAATGTTCTAGAGGAAGTTAATCAGGTCCAACATCAATGGGATAAGCCCCTCTTTTGGATGGGGTAGCTCCTCTCTTGATGGGATAAGTTCCTCTTTCATAGGGATACATGAACCATCTGGAGGCGCTCAATACACGTCAAACAATCTTCTAGAATGCTCTAGAAATGACCACAAGTAACTTTTTTAGATGAAACTCGCGCCTCCTTTTTACCTTTACAGGAGTACACACCCATTCCTTGACTTACAGAGCGTACAAGTACGCAGGTACAATGAGCTTGGGATGCGTACACGCAGGCAAGGTAGAGAGAACCTGCGTACCCAGAGATTAACATGTTTTTAATGACTTTCTCTCTTTTTGAAGTTTGACATGGAGAGCAGAGGTATGAGGCTTGACAAGGAGGATAGTATGACTGTTGATGGAGCCATACTAACTGCAGATAGTCATGGTGACAAATTTTAGTGTAACACTAGGAGTCTTAGTAATGGAGACTTTTGGAGGACCTTGAGGAGAGGTTAGAATCTCACCTTCTAAATCCATAGATGAAAACAACTGGCAAGGAGGAATCTAAAAGGGATGAGGAGATAACTCCAAAGGAAGACCAAGTTAGTCATATGGACTATAAGGATGTTAAGGAGATATCACAAATGGGTCAAATAGCAAATTTGGAGGGTATAAAACAAACCTATGTGGACTCTCAGGGGTTTCGGGATCAGTCTCATGAGATGATGATGAGTCTTGAGGCAGAGGATGAGAACAAAGGGGTTGGATACTTGGGACAATTCCAAATTCAAAGCCTTGAGCTTCAAGTGACTGTGAAAGTTCAGGATGAACTCCTTGTGAAGACCTTTCAGTATCAAATGATGAAGAGGAATTGTGAGGTGAATGCAATGGTTCAACCATGATAACTTTTTCTCAAGAACAAAAGGAGAAGAGATCATTCGTTTAAGGATGATTAAAATTAAAATTTACAAGGAATTACTCAATGTGAGGCCAAGAAGAAACCACATGGGTTCAACATGCTATCGTTGGTAGTTAATTTTATGACACGAAATAAGAAATAAATCAAAATGGGTAATTCTAGGAAAGAGGGTTTACCAAGTATCCGTGAACTGTTATATACACCTTAGCCAAAACTAAGGACTTGACATATGATGGTCGATCTCCCTGAATGTTTTGTTCAGTGTATCACGTTTATAAGGTGGTTGACTCAATTACCTATGGCTAAATGATAACAACCTAGTGGGGTCTCCCAATATATACTTGAAGATACGAGGAGCACAAGTTCGTGTTAGTGTTGTCTAATGCATAACCATTCGATGAGATCATCCCTATATACTTTCTATACTAAAGTGCCTCCTATATACCTGAAAGTACTGGATTACCTTCGATATATTTCCTTATTAGGACAAGATTTCACCCCCAGGATACAATGCAAACAGTTAATGATAGCTCCTATGTTTTAAGACATCAGAAAACATCTCTAGCCTAGACCTCTAGATATTTGTGTTAGGTTACAAATTCTCCTTAGTTTGATTGAGGTAAATTTAAAGTTTATCTTGAATTAGGTTTTAGTTTTATGGCTCAATAATATCACCTGAATTCCTATAATGCAAGTAAATAAAAAAAAAAAAAAAAACTTTTCATTCAATGAATGCTAAACTAACGAGGGAAGAGAGACAACAAAATAATGCATCAATCAATCAAAATGCATCAAAACATAACTCTTCATTTTTCCAATGCAACATGTAAAAATGAAATCTACTCTTTCACTTTCACTAACAAATGTAATGCCAAAATACAATCCTATGAGAAATGAAAATCACTTTTCTTTCACTAAGATGCACTAATATTTTTGTTCTTTTACTTTCACTTTGATTCAAACATGTAAACTAATGCAATGAGCAAAGGGAAAAATGCAATCTAAAACAGCTAAAATGAAAATTTCATTCCCATGCAAATAATTTCAAAATTACATAAATGAAGAATTCCTTTCACTTTTCTTTTCGAAACAATGAAATCAAAACAAGCACTCACTTTCAATTCTATCAAAGAAAACAATTGTGATCTATGTTCGATAATGGAGTAAGAGCAATTTTCAAAGTACCAAAATTATTCAACACTAATGAAAATAACCTCACAAACATGAACCAAAAGAAACTTGAAAATAGTGTCCTCACTTCAACAAGACTCCTAAATGGAAGTAATCAATCTCACATAGACAAGCCAAGCAATAAGTGAAGGGTGACCTAAACCTAGAAACCCTAGAAGGAAATCAAGCTCCAAACACACATCAGCAAAGCCAAGAGACAATTACAATCCCACGAGGATAACAATCAAAATAACCACATCGTAGTTACACTAGAAAATCACTCATAGAGGTCGAAAACCACTGAAAACAAGAAGAAACCCTAGTTTTCTTCTATCCTCTGGGATCAATGCGTCTGTTGAAGGGAAAAGGGAGATGAAAGGCAGAGCAGTGCGACTGTAAATTGAAAATTAGCACTAATAGTGCTTCTGTCAAATCAGAAAATGCGTTGGGTGAGAAAAATAAGGAAAAAATAAAAAATATTCAAAATCAGAGTAGGCTCAACACTCTCAAGCAAAAACCATTAACTGCATATATCTACAGTGATGCACACAAGCCAAGAAATCAATGGTTGTTCAAACTCATTAGAGAATATGATTGAAGGAATGGATGGAAAGGTTATAGCTTCCCCAATGGAGTCGCCTTTTTTTTCTAGTTAAATCCTCTCTACGAATAAAGAAGATCCCTCTAGCCTAATGAGTGGGACTAGCAACCTACGTGATAATATACAAGACACTTTCCTAAATTACAATTGAAATGAGGGAAGAGTAAGGAGACCTACCTCATTCTGATGTTATAACGCACTTCTTTGTTGAAGATATTGATCGCTCGCTCCTCAGGCTCAACTCTACTTCTCACGGCATTTGAATACCTACACCAGAGATCAAAGACACAATAAAGCATGCGAGTGCAACAAGCATAATAAAAAATAATCCACTTAATAGATCAAGAAGCATTAAGAAAAATGATGCATTAACACAAGTATTTATGGAAAGTGAACCAACAGTTGTATATATTAATGAATAAAAGGGGAAGCATACAACCAAGCCTTGATGTCAATAAACCCTCCTTGAGTGAATGTCCAAGTCCAAGCTCAAGCTCTCCAAGCACTCCTTCTCCAAGCCAAATGAGTAGCATGTAGGAACTGTCTCAGCATAAGGGTGAAAATAATCAGAGACCAACCATTTGGGAATGGGAGAGGATGAATATATAGGCAGGGAGAGGGAGTTAGGATCTCTCCAAAGATAGGGGAAGGCCCTCATCTCAAGGAGGTAGCTAATAGGGATAACATCATAGGGAAATATTGGGAGAATTCTACCACATCCACAATGAACAACCTCCAACTCGTTGTTCACGAAGCCTCTGGATCATGAAGCTTCTTATCCTCTTTGGGAAAAATTGCCTTTTAGGGATCAGCATGAGTATCCAAGTAAAAAGCATGCTGGTAGAGCGAGGCTATTATGATGAAACCTACCATCAGCACTAGTTGCCAGTGTCAAAGTCGCATTGATCCTGAAATTAGGGTTTTGAGCTTACTTCTTCAAGGTTCAAGGCATGTTTTCATTAATTATTTAGGGAGGATCTGGACAACATATCAAGATGGGTACACTATAATTATTTTCAATTTTTGGGCACTCCGAGGTATGACAGAAGGAAGTGTAGGAGGCGTGACAAAATATTGTGTAACATATGTCCCATTTATCTTATTTTTTTCTTTTCTTTCTTTCTTTCTTATTTTCTTTCTTTTTATTTTTTCCTTTCCTTTTTAGAAGTAAAAAAACTTTGGTCCTTTATATTAAATAGTATGAAATTCCAAAACATATATAGGTAATTATCCAAAATAAACATGATCATCAATAAAATTCCTTACTACTTCCCAAGTTCTATAGATACAAAATATCTTATAATAAAACCAAAACACAATCCATATCTCAAGGATATACCACAAACAAGAGTCAAGCATGTAACTAGAAGAATAAAAAAAGAGAATCATTTCGTGATAAATAAAATATCCACCATAGTATCCAGAATCCAGTTTAAGGCATCTCAATAGTTCCCTCCTCCATCACCTTTCCATCAACTAAAAATTTCAAATGTATTGAACCTGTAGCAGAAATTAAACCTTGTTTTGAGAGTCCATTCGCCACTCAATTACACTCCCTATAGACATGTGAAAGGGTGATATGATCAAAATAACCTAAAAGTAACTTTATGTGATCCATCCATCTAGCTAAGAAGGGAGCCAAGAAGGAGGATCACCCAGTCACAACATCAATGGTGAAGCTAGAGTCATCATACACATAAAACTTTAGTAATTGTAGGCGTTTAACAAAAACCAACAAACCCCAAAGTGCTAATAATTCATCCTTTGAGTTCAAACCTGAACACCCATACCAGAAAAGGAGAAAATATATGCAAGGATTAATCCTCAACCATACTCCGCATCTGCACCTACCATCCTAAGTGACGCCATCAAATAATATTGTAGGAAGAACCACCTATAATGGAGGAAAACATGTCCTAGAATTGTTATAATCCCGAGCGAATTTCCTCCCCATCGACAACCAAGCCATAGTATTAGAAAAAATTATGGAGATATTGGGTGGTTTGTCTTCAAATATTGCAAGATTTATTTCTTGCCAAATATCCTGTATAACATTTATAGGAAGAGCTTTACATCTCCCTCTCCTACTGAACCGCAACTTAAAGAATGACTCCATAGTATCGAAGGAACCCATATGAGGAATCTAAACCTACTTCAATATACTCACCCATACCTCGAAAAGAATAGGATAATGGATAAACAGATGTGCAACACTTTCGTATTCCACATGATAGAAAACATACCACCCTAGACCAAGGTATCCCTGTTTGCAAATGTTGTACTAGGTTAGGATCTTATTGTTCTAGGCCAACCAATAGAATATTGCCACCTTAAGATCATCACCTTTAAAGGAACATGCCACCTCCAAAATTTCCTGTACCAGCACTTGTTAGAAATGGGGTTGACATAAATCAAAATATACTAGTAAATGTACAAAACCACAATCAAACATTTGTTCATAACACCATTCCACACTATTGTATCACCCATATCCTTCTTCATGAAGCTAGCTAACTAAAACTTGTGTATGAGGCTATTCCAAGTTGTCGCAAGGTCATTTGATAAATTGGTCTCCTATGCACTCTTCCACACTGGGTACAAAAGATCCAACTAATGTCGCTCAATAGCTTGATCTAGAAAGAAGATTCCTCTTGTATGTAGAGAAACAATAAGGTTAGGATTGGAATTATGAAAAGCACCAACACACAAAATGGAATCCCAACCTATTAGAATTTTATCACCCCTACCAAAGGACCAGAGCATCTTACCAAGTAACCATTTAATAACCTTAGAAAAAATAATCCAAATGTAGGATCCATTTTTAACCCCAATCATACCCTTTATGTACCAATCTAGGAAGGCACAACCTTTTAGATACTTCTCTACAATAATATCTTTCCAAATACCCCTACCAAATAAAGCTCGCCATAGTGAATTTTTCAATAGAGCCCAACCAATCTTCCTCAAATCAAGGATACCCCATCCTCCAACATCTTTCTCCTTTAACATGGCTTCAAAGTTAGCCAGGTGGAATGTTTTGTTTCCCTTATTCCAAGAAAAAATAAAGTGTGCCATGATGGCTTTGATTTTGCTAATTATGAAAGAAGAAAGAAAAAATATGCATCAAATAAATTGAAAAATATTGTAAAACATATTGGATCAGGACGTATCAGCCTCCCAGTGATAGCTAATGGTGTGTCTAGAGAGAGAGGTGCTACTAAAAATTTTCCATGATCCATCCTCAGTCTGTGATCCAGTAGCTATTAGGTTTCAATCTAAAGCCGAGATAAGACAAAATACCCTCAATATGAGAGGCCTCAATCTTAAATAACCTGGACATATGGAGGATAACTTCCATATTAACAGAGGAATGTAACAAAAGATTTGTTTCCATTCATGATCAGACCCGAGGCAACTCCAAATCTAACCATTATGTGATAATAAACTTTCCATTGTTCCCATGATATATATCCAAAAGTTAAATCATCATCAACGAAAAAAGGTGTATAATCGAAATAGATCGAGATACCTGAAACCCTTGGAATACTCCCTACGAGTGAGCCTCCTTAAGCTTCATACTAAGACCATCCATAACCGGTATGAATAATAAAGGAGAGATGAAATATCACTGATGAAGTCCCCTACTTTTTGGGAAAAAGTTCGACATATATCCATTAATTAATACAATGAAATGTTTTGTAGACACACATGCCATTATCCAAGAAATATTATCAACAGAAAACCTAGTTTTGAAGAGGATCAGATGCAAATATGTCCAATCAACACAATCATATGCCTTTTATAAGTCCAATTTCATAATAATATCCTCTTTATTCTTGGATTGAATAGAGCAGAGACACTCTTGTGTTGTGACAACTGCATCATGAATCTGACAACCTGATAAGAAGCCAAATTGTTTTTGTGAGACGTAGGTTGACATTACATCCTTAATCTGACCTACTATTACCTTTGAGATCAACTTGTAGATAATGTTACAAAGTGAAATCAGCTGGAAATCAGAGGAGACAAGGTATGAAGACTTGGGGATGAGTGCAATGAAGGTAGAATTAGTTGCACCTAAAACCCATCCACATAATTGGGATTCTTCGACCATTTTGAGGAGGTCCTAACCTATAAGATCAAAGAAATGAAGGAAGAGTTCCACTGTCTAGCCAACTGGGCCTGGACTCTTGTCTTTCACAAAAGATTTGAGAACAATGGATATTTAATTCATTGTGTCAGGTCTATAATAGGTTGCATTGGACTCCTCCGATAACATACAAGGGAGTGTTCAAATGCCTCACAATATGTTATGAAACCAAATCAAAAAAGATAGAAAAGATATATCAACGCCTTAGAATTGAGCCTCTTTGAGGGGGAAACCTCCTTTGCATTACATAAATGAACAATTATTGGATGATTCAAATGACAAAACCTCTTTTCTATATATAGGAGTCTAAGGAGTCACAATATAACCCAACCGACCTAACAATAATAATATAAAGCCACAAAAATAACAATAGATGGATTCTATGGGGTACAGTAATAACAATATGGGGACAATAGGGAACAGCAATATTAATAAGGGATACAACTACAATAGTAATGGGGTAATCACTAGTATTATAGGGACCTAACATGCCCCTCTCCTTCAAAAAAGTGTTGTCCTCAACACTTGAGTAGTTCTAGATGCTTCCGTATAAAATTTCCATCCTCCCATGTGGAATCTTCAACAGATAAGTTCTTCCACTTGATAAGATACTCTGAAATTGATTGATTTCATAGCTGTTGAGTTCTTGTTTCTATGACTGCTTCCGGTTCCAATATAATTTTTCCTTCCTCTCAAGTTCTGGCAATATTGTTTGAACTGGGAGCTTGTCGCCTATAACCTTCTTTAAACATGAAACATGGAAAATTGGGTGCAATCAAGAAGTTGTAGGAAGCTCCAATTTGTATGACATAGTACCAATCTTTTGCAACACCTTGTACGGACCATAATACTTTGGTGATAATTTATTATCCTTCTTAGCTTGCTTGAGGGACATTTGCTTGTATGGTTGTAGCTGTAGGAATACCCAATCACCTACATAAAAACTTCTTTCGCTACGATGTTGATCTGCCTGTTGTTTCATTCTATTCTGTGCCAACACGAGATTATCTTTTAAGAGTTGTAGGACTTGTTGTTTATGTTCGATGTGATGTTCCACTACTTGAACCTTAGAATTTTCTCTTAAATATGATGTGATGGATGGTGGTTGATATCCATAAAGTGCCATAAATGGGGTCATTTTTGTT
>APFE030073934.1:0-11158 GCA_000404065.3 Pinus taeda | reverse complement strand
ACAACACTTCCATCTTTATAGTTGTGAGTGGTATGCTTCCTAGTTGCCATAATTTTGCTTTCCATTTTTCTTGCTAACCTGAATGCCTTCTCTAATGAATCAGGTTCCCAAAGGCGAACATCATGTTGGATATTATCCTTAAAGTCCCTATGAACACATCAATCCTATGCTCCTCTGGAATATTTTTTACCCTTATGTTCAATTTTTGGAACTCCTCAATGTGCTCCATTATTGAACCCTTTTGTTTGAGACTTATCAATTGGCTAAAAAAAGTGTTTCTTTTTGTATCCTCATAATGTGCTGTCAGTTCTTTCATAAAAAATGACCAAGTGATAATTTTTTTATGAGAGCAAAGCCATTGATACCATACAAACTGATTTGTTTCCAAATATAAAGTTGCAATACGTACCTTTGGTGTTTTTTGCACATTATTGAGATTGAAAAATTGCTCCATTTGGAATATCCATGTTGCAGGATTTTGCCATAAAACTTCCTCATATCGATTTTTGGTATATGGTGGGTCTTCAGTACAACATTAGAGTCTATGAAATCAAGATTAACTTTTCTTTTGTTCTCATCATGAGTTTCCTTTACTACCCTTTTACCATTAGTAAGCATTTCTTGTAGAAAATTTGTCAAATTTGTCTTCAAATCTGTCTTCAAATATTCCATGTCTGTCTTCAAATCTATCTTAAAATCATCCATTTTAGCTTCCATGCCATTCATCTTAGCTTCCACACCCTTTATCTTAGATTCCACGCCATTTATCTTAGCTTTTGTGAGAGTGACATTTGTTGCACTTGGTCTTGTAATTTTGATATATCATGTAGCATTTCTTCCTCTTCTTCATGAGTCATGCTACCGCTTTCAGGTTGCTTACTAGGTGTTTGCATTTTCTTTCCTCGGGGCATCAGTTACCGATAATAATGTTCTACTATGCCCTTTGAATTCTTCAAAACAATTTTTCAAACCAAGCTTAAGAAAAAATTAAAAAAAATCTACACACCTTTTTTCACTTTGTAGAAGCTCGATATTGCCTCTGATGTATCTCTGTACTTTCGGATCATCTAGTTCTAAAATTACAACCTGCAGTAGCCCTCTGTGTCCACTTTCCAATGCCCCTAGTATTATCCAAATTTGATTTTCCAAGGAAGAGTTATGCCAAATCTCCCATAGTGACTGGATTATAGACTAGTTCAGTAGAGCAAACTTGTATGACACGACATGAGTCACTGTTTCGACCTTTTTCTTTGAAAAATATACACAAGAAACTACAGTCCGTCCTCTTACTGTACCTTCTTACAAAATTTCAATCTGATGCTCAGAGAGAAAGTTATGATGATTTTCCCCAGGTCACCTGTTTGGAATGTAATTCAGAGTCTGCAAAAAAGACCAACTTCCTCAGATCATATCTCCACAAATCTAGCACGAAAAGCTCTGAAATTCGGACCCGAGGTTCAATACGATTTCTTCTAAAATGGGGTTTTTTTTTAGCTTCTGAAAAATCCCAAGAAATTTTTTTTATCGAAAATGCCACGATCACCTATTTGGAGCAACGAAACCCTAGAATCCAAAGCTCTAATACCAAATGTTATGAAACCAGCTCAAAAAAGATAGAAAAGATAGATCAACACCTTATAATTCATCCTATTCGAGGGAGAAACCTCCTTTCCATTACATAAATGAAAAATTCTTAGATGATTCAAATGACAAAACCTCCTTTCTATGTATAGGAGTCTAAGGAGTCACAATATAACCCAGCCGACCTAACAATAATAATATAAATACAACCCTCGTGGGGTCAACCTCATACTATGGACCACGAGGGAGAGAGACACCCCATATTTGAGGAGCTAGGGGAGGGTTTGGTAGAGTTTGAGAATGTGGACATGGGGATTTACAGACGTTAGGAATCGAATGAGCCTCAATAATCAGAATCTCATTAGAGGAAATCAGAGCCTATAGGGGATCACGAGGGTCTGGCAAGTTAAGGGGTTGGTGTGCTAGGAGAGATACAAGGTTAGGAGAAACCACTTCCTTATTCACATCTAAATCCTCCAGAGATAAGGGGGGAAGGGTGGATGAAGAAGGAATATCCAAAAAACCCACACCCAATACATAATCTAGAGGATGATAATTACTTGGATGTTTTGTGATGGGATGATGGAGTGGGGCATTTCTTAGAACGATGATCATGAATCGACTTCCAAAGAAAATCACCCTATCAATACTTAGACTTATGGGGCATCAATCCATAAGATTGTCCATATGATGATAAAGGAGACAACAAAATGGGATACCTAAGAAATCCACTCGCCACCTAATTTTAATCGGACCCCACTCTAGGTTAATGTTTTTAGGAAGACTTTCCAAAAATTAACCTCAACCAGCATCTAAGCAATCTATTTATTCCTAGCCCCCAAGATATTAGCGTTTATGTATAAAAAACACTTAATAGAGTTCTCTATCTCTTTGAAAGCCCTAGGCTTCTAGAATTCAATCGAAATCCTTTAAAGATTAACCCACACATATCGAGAACACAGGGTCTCAAAAACAGGATTTAAGCTAATATACCACCTATGAAGCTGCATAAAACTATGACCACGAACCCAAGGCACCAATAGGATGTGTTTTGTATTGTGATGGAGAAAATGAATCCCAAACCAACCATTCATCAACACACTGACCTTGGGGGAGTATTTCAAAATGGGTGACTAGTGTGCTTCACCCAATCCTGCATCCCCAATTTAGACATATCGACAAACATACATCGTGCCACAAAATCACATTTATTAAGGCTTGCCATTCTATCCTAGAGGATGTAATAGCCAAAACTAAGCAACTTGGCCTCTAAGTTTGTTTTCACTGCCTTTTTATTTCACCTTTGACTACTCTTCGAAGGGGCTACCCAGAGGTTAGGCCCCATGTCCTTTGCATGCAAATTATGTTGCCTCAAAAAGGCGGTCCTACCTGGACGGATATCCTACACCAACCTGGTTGCAGGAGTAAATTTAGCATAGTCCACCTCAAAAACCAACATGGCTTATATGAGAGCCTTTGAATCAATTGAGTCAACTCTTGATGAAGTGATAATCACATAGAATGACTAGTCATTAATTCGTGAAAAATACACACAAAAAAGGAGCAATAATGTACCAAATCTCGCGATCGAGAGAGCTCAGAGAATACAGTGTCGATGGCAGGCAGCAGAAGGCTCGGCTATGCGACCGGATCACCGCAGGACATTGTTCCGGTTCCTTCAACCACGTCGTCTAGTGCGCCAGTACCCATGACCGCATGTTCCCTACAGTTGATGCCAGTCAGTGATGAATTAAGGAATTTACAGCCAGATGATCAGGTTACGTTTTCTCCCTTCGGCACTTTCATTGGTGTTTTCGGTGGCCATGGCGGACTGGAGGACTCTCTGTATGTGTGCAATATTCTCCTCAATCACATCGAAAGCGTGAAATCCGACAACATTGTGCTGGAGATTGATCTCGCGAGGGTTCCCAAGCCCTGGGCATCGCTGCCCAGGCCTCTGTTTATGACGGATCTAGATGCATTGCCTAGCCGCGAATCTCAGTTTCGTGTGGCCTATCAGGAAAACATGGCAAGCACAGTAGAAGAGGTCCAGGTTTCGAGCTCCGCCCCGGCTGTAGCGAAGCAGGCCTCTGCTGTTGTAAATATCGTGGAGCTTCCAGTGCCTGAAGGATGGTCAAAGAAGTTTCTGGCCACCATTCCTGTGAGGAGCGAAGGTGCGCGCGAGGTGTTTCAAGAAGTGATTGCACAAAATGTATTCTCCTGGAATACTATGAAGGTGGGCTTCGCGAAACTCAGTCGTTTGGACTTAGCGCCTGAACTGTTTGACGGAATGCCTGAGCGAGATGAAACATCTTGGAATGCCTCGTTTCAGATCCAGATCAAGCTCCTCTCAGGCAAAACTCTGCTACATTGGGTAGGCTCTCAGGATCTCGTGAGGGACCTCACGCATGCGCTGGAACTTAAGCTGGGAATTCCCTCTGCAGCTCAACGACTTCTCCATGAAGGTAAACAACTAGAGGATCTCTACCCCCTTTCTTTCTACAACATTAAAAGAAATTCCTCCATCATCCTTACCCTTCGATTGAGAGGGGGAGCGGTAGGACAGTCATCCTCAGCCAAGGCATTCTCATACAAGGATGTTGTCCATACAACGAGGCAGGAAAAGATAGTCCCACCAGTTCAGGCTCCCAAACCTTTTCTAGTGGACAAACTTGAGGAGACTCCCTCCATTGAAATAGTGCATCCAACACTGGATGAGCAAACCCAACAGTTTGCAGAGCATGGTATTATTTGCAGGTTCAATGAGTTGTGGCCACGGACAGCAGACCTCTACCAGTGGATCCACTCTAACTGGACCAACAATTGCAAGGTTTTATTATGCTCAAAGGGCTTTTTCAGAATGGTGTTTGCTTTTGAGGAGGACTACCAAAAAGCTCTAAAAGCAGGGCCTTGGTTTTGGGGCTCAGCAGGTTTATTCCTCACCCCCTGGTTCCCAGACTTCGATCCATCTACGGCAATCATCACCAAGCTCCCAATCTGGGTCAGACTTCCTAATCTCCCAGCTCATCTTTGGCACTTTGCTGTATTCCAAGGGATCGGCAACTCTCTAGGCCGCTTCCTAGACACAGACATTTCTAGAGGGGAAAAAGGCCTATACACCTTTGCCAGAATATGTGCAGAAATAGACATCAGCAAAGGACTTCCGGACAAGATCAATCTCAAAATTGGAGACTTTCATTGGACTCAGTACTTGGATTACGAGAATACAGCTTTCTGTTGCCGTAACTGCCATCTCACGGGGCACCTTCAGAGCTCTTGTCCCTCGAAGCCTGCCCCAAAAAAGAAAGCCAATCCTAAGCAGAAATCCAAAAGCTGGAAGCCTCATGACCCTCCCCCCATGGATTATTTTGATTTCAGCTCGGATGAAGAGGAGGAGAAGGAGGAAGAAATGGAGACTAAGACAGCGCAGGAACCGCCCTCGGCTGACCCTGAGGATTTTTCTGTCCAGCCAAGCTCCCAGAAAAGGAATCATGAATCCTCCACCTCGGATTCAGATAAGGAAATCTCTCAATCAACCCCGCTCAGTTTGCAAATCACGCCAGTTCAGCAGTGCCCTCCAGAATGGGTCAAAGTTGGTAAAAAGAAAGGGAAAAAATTCCGCATAGTTGATCCCTCCCATGTTGGGTAGAATCATATGCTTTGTTTTGTTCTCCGGTTCTTCTAGTTACTTCCTACTGTGTTCTTCTCTCTTCTCTTCGCTTCTAGGAGCCGAGGTGGATTGCCTATCCTTTCCGGTTGCCTAAGTTCTTGTTTCTCTTGGCTCTGCCTGTTTCCAGGCTTGATTGTACTATATTTTTTCCTTTATTAATAGATTTAGTCTTTATCCAAAAAAAAAAAAAAAAATATGTATCAAATCTCGCCAGGATCCAAAATTAATAGTCTAACGTAAGACCAATTTACCCAAAATTGAAAAAGGGAATGTTGGTCTGATCTAGATTTATGCAGGAATGCAATAAAGTACAGAGATAACCATAAATACAGAGATTCAACAGAAATAATAATTCATTTCATTAATGTAAAATACTGAAATATGCTTACAAACATAAATGGAAATAAACCATCTAGGACGATGATACCTTATCTCTAAGAAGAGATGTGGTGGCTACATGCCTCTCAACTGTGTTACAATGAGGCTCAACGGCTAATTTATTGTTGAGAAATAGTGGAAAACCCTAAACATCCAAAAACCTAACCCTAGGAGATGAAACACCAAACTGTAGGCTCCATTTGGGTAAATTGGTACATCAACTTCCAGGGGTCATAACTTTGGCATACGATCATCGTTTAACACGCACAATAGCTCGTTAGAAAGATCTATTTGAGGATTACAACTTTAGGAAGAGAAAGAATGTTCCATGGACCCATGTTGCTCTGAGAGTTCCCAAAAAAATGTTGTTTAGGGCCTCAAAACGGCTCCAGAAGTTCAGGACCCAAAAAATTGCTAAAAATAGTAAATTGTGCTACAAATAAGGAAACTGAAAAACTTAAAGAGACAGTTGTGGGAGGTCCAAGTGGGATAGATGAATGGCCACCAACATCCACCTGGATCATGGTCTCAGGATCACCACCAAAAAGGAAATTCTCACACCGGAGAGTAAATGTCAATGTCTCATTTATTTTTCAACACTAGTTTTTCATATATATATATATATATATATATATGATGTATATATTATATAGTATATATTATATAATATATATATAATATATTATATATATATAAATATATAATATATATGCATTCATCAAAACTAGGTTTGAAGAGATAAATGGTTCGATGCAACCTTGTATTAAAAGAGATTTGAAGGATATATAATTATATAATATATATATATATATATAAGTTTAATTATACTAATAAATTTTAACTTTGGCTAAACTCCAGGCACCATCAAATCTCTTTATACAAGGTTCATCGAAATGCCATACAATAGCTCTATATCAACCTTTTATATAATAATATAAATTTAAATGTTTACATTTACATTATTATATAATTATATATATTATAATATATAGTATCATAATAAGAGATAACGATATGGTAGAACTATTGGAAAATCGATTAGTTCCATAAATATTTATTGACTTAAAATTTTCCATAGGGGCTTATCGTCTAAATTGTTTTAATTTCAAAATCAACATTTCTAAATTCCTGTGATGCTTTTCAACTTCTATCTTCATCCATTTTTCAAAATTCTCTCACCCCTAAAAAATCACATAAATTCCCATTCATTAAACGTCAATTTGAAAACAATATACAAAGATTCTTCCAAGTAGATTTGATGAGGTTGGTTTCTTTATTTTTATTTTTATTTTTATTTTTGTATATAACCAGAAAACAAGCTAAATGATTGTCAAATAAAAAAATGAACACATCGATAACTAAAAAAACCTTGGTTGCATTAATGCTACGACACCACAAGAAGATTATAGCTTTAACTCACTCAGATTGTGTGAGAAACAATTGCCATTTGTTAAAAGCATTCCATCAAACTCTTCCATTTAAATTTCTAAATCGCATCGCATCGCCCTTTTTCCCACAAGAAAAGTAAATTTAAAATTTTATGTTTTAGGTAGCTAAACACAATCTAGAGTAGATAAAACATGTTTGAAGGATGCCAATTCATATATATATATATATATGCCTACAAATATTGGCCAAAGCAATGTGTAAAAAGTACCTTGAAGATTCTGATGATTTTAGCCCAACCGCTATAAAAGGAATGTCTATAGCTTTGACACCTTCTACAAGGGAATTCCTGCACATTCTTTCACTACTTTTTTAAATTCGAACTTGGAAATCACTTCTTTTTCATGGCATCCCGGTTGTCTTATTTCAAAATATTTTAGAATAAATATATTTTAAAGAACACCACAAACTTGTACCTAAAAGGTGAGTGGCAATTAAAAAATCATATGCATAAACAACTCTACAAATAATAAAATATAACTCACTATATATGTGATATATAATTATTTCATAGATTTACAAATAGACTATAAGATTTTTTAATATTCTTTTTAAGAAAAAAAAGTATGCTTTTTGTTTTCTATAATCATACCAATAACATATTTACATTATTAAATGAAAAGCATGTATATATTTATATATATATATTTATATATAATAATGAGAAAAAAAAGAATGCCTTTAGTTTTTCTTAATATTACTAATACATAGTATTTATGTGGTAAAGGTCTAATTACCATTGTATTTGATTTGAAATGTATATATTTACTCTTTCTTTTTTTAAACTATAATTTTCAAAATTTAAAAATCATTACAATTTTCAAGTATAAAATACAAATATTTAGTTAAAGAAGCCAAAGGACCTCAATATTGGAAAATTGGCCCTAATATCATATGTGACAACTCAGAATATAAAATATGAAAACTAATTACATAAAATAGTATTATTAATAAATGATGCAAAACATTCACTAATTTAACATAAAAAAATTTAGAACCACAGGCAATGAATATTTATCTGTAGACCAAAGATGCATATTATTGTCATTTATGGTGTTGTGGCGTTACTTGAATCCCACTATCTGCAAAAGCATTTTTGGCTTCAACTCTCCACCCAACCGTAGGCTCAACTACACATAATCGTTCTATAGTTGGCCACCTCTAATCCCTCAATCAACTATACTACTAGGTAATCCTTTGTTTCACATAACTCTTCTTCAGAAAGAATGAATGATTGTTTCTCATCTCCCTTTTCAACCATTGAATAGAACCAATTGTTACAAAAATGGAAGGGAATTGGAAAGGGATCATGTTACGCAACCAGATCACAAACAAAATAAAATATAGATCAATGACTTGAAAAATATCCTCTTCAAGGGGGCAACCTCCTTTACATCACACAAATGAACAATTCTTGGATGATACAAATGAAAATACCTCCTTTGTATATATAGGAGTCTAAGGGGGCATAATATAATTAGAGCCTACATAACAATAAAAATGTAAGAGCACAACAATAACAACAGTGGGCTTCTATGGGGCATAACGACAACAATATTGGGGCTACATATGCACAACAGTAACAATAAGGGGGTTACGATAACAATAACATTAAGAGGCCTACACTAGTATTATAGAGACCTAATGTGCCCCTCTTTCATAAAAGCGTTGTCCTCAATGTTTGAGTAGTTTTGGATGTTTTTGTATAAAATTATCATCCTCCCATGTAGAATCTTCAGCGGGTAATTTATTCCACTTAATGAGATACTCTAAAATTGATCGATTCCATAGATATCGAGTTCTTGTTTCTATGACTAGTTAATGATTTTTCCTTCCTAGTCAATTTTTGGCAATATTGTTTGAACTGGGAGATTGTCACTGATAACCTTATTTAGAATGTAACATGGAGAACTAGGTGTACTCAAGAAGATGTAGGAAGCTCCAATTTCTATCCATAGTACCAATCTTTTGCAACACCTTGTAAAGACCATAGTACTTGGGTGACAATTTATTATCCTTTTTAGCTTGCTTCAGGGACATTTGTTTGTATGCTTGTATCCATAAAAATACCCAGTCTCCTAAGTCAAAAATTCTCTCATTGTGATGTTGATCAGCCTATTGTTTCATTTGATTTTGCACCAAAATGAGGTTATCCTTTAAGAGTTGGAGAACTTGTTGTTGATGCTCGATGACATCTTCCACTGCTTGAACCAGAGAAGTTTCTCTTAAATATGATGTGATGGATGGTGGATGGTATCCATAAACTATCATAAATGGGGTCATTTTTGTTGCAGTATGGAAGGAAGTGTTATATCGCCACTCAGCCAAAGGTAACCACTTAATCCATTGTGTTTTTTTATCAAATACAAAGAAATGAAGATATCCTTCCAAACATTTGTTCACTCTCTCATTTTTCCCATCATATTGAGGATGACAAGATGATCTATGAGTTAATTGAGTACCAAGACAAGAAAACATTTTTTTCGAAAACTTTCCACTGAAAATGGGATCTCTGTAACTTACAATAATCTTTTGATTTCCATGTAGCTTTTGAATTGTTTTCATAAATGTAGTAGCAATTGTATTAGATTTAAAAAGATGGATAATGCACAAAAGTATACATACTTGGTAAGTCTACCAACTACCACCATGATGACACTCTTTCCTTCGGACTTGGGTAAACCTGTGATAAAATCCATTGAGACCTCCTCCCAATGCTGACTTGGAATGGTAACAAATCGAGGGTCTTAATTGTTTCAAATTTATTTTGTTGGAAAACCAAACATTCTACCACAAACTTTGAATATAAAATTTAAGGCCATCCCAAAAAAAAACCTTGACCATGTGGTTTGTTTTCAAAACTCATGAGTGCCCTCCTATAGGATATTTGTATAATTCCAGAAGAATCTTTTGTTTGAGTTGGCAATTCTTACATAGATATATGCAATCTTTGTACCATTATGAGTCATTTTTCTAGATAAATGTATCTTATCTATTGAAATTTTGTTCCAATTTTTTAAAGAGTCTCCACACCTCTTCATCATTCTTCCATTCCTATCTTGCTTCAATTATCCAGTCGGGTTAGATAATCGAAATGGCAAAGAGAAATCATTCCACATCCTCATCCCTTCTTGAGAGTGCATCTACAACAACATTTTGCTTCCCATTTTTGTAGATGATTTCAAATCCATAACCCAACATCTTAGTGACCCATTTTTGCTTCTCTTCCAAAGATAATATTTATTCCATGATCTTCTTTATCTTGAAGTGCCTTCCCATTAGATAAGGGCGTCATTGCTTCAGGGCATGTAGTATTACCAACATTTCATTCTCATAAATAGGTTTTTGTAAATACTTTCCTTGATTGGATGAATTTCAAAAGAAATGGGTCTTCCTTCTTGCATTTAAAACAACAACAATTCCATTTCCAGAGGCATCGCATTCCACTATAAAGGTTTTTGTAGAGTCTGGAGAAACTAAAATCGGAGCTTGGAACATTGCCTCTTTAAGATGTTCAAAGGACTTAGTTGCTTCTGGAGTCCAAAAAAATGGATCTTTATTCAATAATGTTGTAAGAGGTGTTGTTATTTTCCCATAATTATTAACAAACTTGTGATAATACCATGTCAATTTGAGAAATCTTTGAAGATGCTTTAGGGTTGTGTTGACGGTGTTGGATCTGCCAACATTCAGGGGATCTCCCCGATATGAGGTACCAATTAGACCTCACACCATTTGGTGTAGGAGTACCATCCAGTATGATGGCCCGATTGACATGTACTTAGAGATTTGCCTCGGATCTTGCTATTCATCACATGAGAGTATTGCAATCGTACCTTCAAAAGGCAAGGTGAGTGTGCCTAGTGAGTGTGCAACGTAACTGTGTCTAGGTTCTCTTACTGCCAAAAATGGGGGGAAATGCAACCTCTAAGTGAGAGGTAATTATTGGAATTATGATATAGGTGTTGTCCTAGATGGAAACTCACATTGCAATAGGTCAATTCAAAGGTAACAGGGAAATGGTACAGAAGAACAAGAAGTTGGAACAAAGGATCGTGGTACACATTTCTTGGATGAAACCAT